>OZ014483.1:31426017-31641380 GCA_963965965.1 Trididemnum nubilum | reverse complement strand
TGGCAGAAATATCTGAACTTTCTCTCCATACAACTTTGTACAAGTAACATTAGACTTGGATCTTTTTTAGTTAACATGCTGCTTCAGAAATAACTAAATTGGTGCCAGCAAGTGCAGTATATACCATATCTACAATACAATACACAATGGTATCAAATTGTTTATTAAAATATATTGTCAAATTTTCTTCTTTTTGGAACTGTAGCTTTTCTAATCATGGTAGAAGTTGCGTTTCTAATTCTAATTTTGTGCTTGGCATCATTCAGTGCTTTTGAATTGAACTGTACTATCTAAACCCTTTTTTGAATTAACTAGATATAATTCCTCAAGTTTAGCATAACTGGAATGATAATGCAAGAACCAACCCATACTGGATGATGCAATAACATGAACTTTAAACATTTGTTACTATACTGTGCTGCCATTGCCCAGTTGAGTAAGGCTAATTGCCCGTAACGAAACTATTTTAGCTGATAAGGCAGCATGGTACATTACAAGAGCAAATATACATAAATTTAAACCTCATCTGACTTACTTTTAATGCCAACGTGAATTGGAAGGCGTTTGAAGTTGAGCACTGAAAACTTATCAATAATCAGTAAATCTGTAATGAATAATTTGGCTCTAACTTTTTTTCTGTACGTTTTCATGACAAAGTTCTTTTGAATGGAGATATAAATGTGCTATTTCGGCAACTTTTAAGCTAAAAACTAGCTTTCTAGCATATGTGGTTAGTGAGATATGGCAAAATTGGCTACTTTAAGCCCATTTGATCAAATTGCACGACCACTAAAGGGTGCAAGAACTCAAAATTGTGATAGAAGTATTTTATATAATATTTGGGGCCATATATCAAGACCACTTTTTTAAATTCAAAAATCTGTTTTTTACTCCACCCTAGTACTTAAGAGCTCAAGCGCATCATTCCAAAATGCATAGCTTAAAATTCTCAGGTTCAGGGCCTAGTTGAGCACTCAAATCAAACCCAAAGACAAGCCTCTAATGCCACGAGAATGTTATCCAGAGGTACGACCAACTTCCTTGGATAGTTCTGGCATTACAAAATGAGCCAAAAGACCTTTGTAACTCCACATCCAGTGAAAGGGCCTTTGGTCAGCCAGTGCATTTGCCCGGTGAATTCTTTGACGAATCATGCAAAGAAAGCAAGCCCAATAGCCATTTCAGCAACAATCTTGCGAAGTTCATTTCCAACATCAAATTTTCATCAACAAGACGTGTTTATTGGATTGACTCCATGCAAGATCCCTCCATTACTCCTGTATAAACCATTCGCATTGACAAGCGACAACCACCTCTTTTCCCAGCTTACATGAGACCTTACTAAGTCATAAAACGATTTTCAAAGTATTTTGAATTCAACATGTGAACTCTTATCGATCAGATTAGCATACACTAGCCAAAACCTGCTTATCTCAGCATAAACACACAAAAAGAAAATATTCAATCTTTTGCTGCTGAGGAATTGCCATGCATAGTCCACCACACATGACATCTTCTGTCCATCTTAATTTTCAGGAAGACAATAAACCACAAGAGAGCTCATCATCCCCGATTTCATTATAAGTTCTTACCTACAGAGGCAGAAGAGCACCGGCGCAGCCAGGGGGGGATTAGGTGGACCAGTCCCCTCCCCCTTCTGAAAGTGCACAATTTCACAAAAATTGTTTAAAAAATATAAAATGTCAAAAAACTAATTTAAAAACGTTCAACTCGAGTGTAATTCTACGCTGAGTTGCAAATAAGCAACGTCAAAAGTTTTACGTTTTTTGACAATTTTTTTCCGAGAAATTTGGGTTAAAAAAACGTTTGCAGCAAAAAAAGAAAGTGAATTGTTGTTAACGTAACAATGGAAATGAGTTACAATCAAAAAATCAATTTTGGTAAACGTGATTGAAAAAGCTATCTATTACGTCACATTAGTATAACAATCGCGCATAAAAACTAGATTTTATTTAAACAAGAACTTAGGCACGTTGCCTTTTGCAACACAGGACAGAAACAAAATCCGGAGAGTCCAAAAGCTTGAATAGCCAGTGTTGATATTTTATTGAAAATGTGCGATCATTGCGTAGCCCATATCGTGCTCTGTTTTGGAATGATAATGTCTCATCAGCATACCGCATTGCTTTTGCGGGAGATCGCAAACGAGGCAAAAAGCAGCGCAATTTTGAACCATAACACGCAATCCATTTTGTTTCAAAACTAATCATTTTCCAAAAAGTAGTATCACGAACGTCCAAATTGATATTTTATTACACTGTATTGGGTCCGTTTTACCGATCATGCGTATTTATGCGTACCAATATACGCATGTCATTTGATTGCATGCGTTTTGCCGGTTTTTCATTTTTTTGCGTGTACACTGAAAAAAATATCAGACTTATTGGATAAACTGCCTTTTGTAGGCTTACATTTAAACCAACAGCTCAAAGAACTCGTTTGCCTGAAAAACGGCAGAATCAATATGATATTGCTCAAAAAGTTTTTGTATTTTACCAAAAGCATAGCTACAATGTCAGTTTGATCCTTTAATTTTATTTTCAACTGGAGTAGGGGGAACGGGGGATCGGCTGGTTTGAATTAATCTTACAACTTCATACTGTGGAATGTCAAATGTTTATTACAGTAAATGGTACGCTTATTTATTTTTAGGAAATCTTTTCGATCAATTTCTATGTCCGCTTATTGCACCGTATAGTTGTGTTGATTTGTAACAGTGTTCTCGTCAATCAGAGCAGCGAGTTCGGCGACTTTGTTCCAATTGTGTTGAAGTCAAAACTGAGCGCGCTGGTTGCGAGCAAATAGTCGCTCAAACGTTGTCTGCCTATTCCCGATCTACATTGTGCGTACAATCGTGAGCGCAAAAATTCGTCTTTAGTTTATTTTAAACCAAAATTTGGTATGCCCAACGTATGGCCTCACCAGCGTACAAACAGTCGGTTTTTTCAAACAAACGACATGCCCGAACGTTTGCGATTTTACGCACAGTGTACGCTGGGCCTAAAAATTCTCTCTGGAAGCTTTCTACGCAGTTTTCGTTCTTCATTCACCAAATCTCGTTTGCGAGCGTGCTGTATAAAGCAACCCATTACACTTCGTTATGACCATTTTTTCGCCAATGCCGCGTTCAGTTTTGCATTATTTGATTGAGACAGTCAACCGCACATAAGGAATGGTCGATCGCTATCGCGTTGTTCTTCCTCAATGCTTAGATCCCTATTTCCTACCAACGATATCAGTAACAGTACAGTAATAAATTAACAAAACTTTGTATTGGCACAACACAATACAACTAGTTTTTTTTCTGTTTGAAGATAGCAAGCAGTACGTGGTGTCAATTAACATAGATAATAAAAGGGAGCACTTATTTTTTCAAAAATCAATCGTTTTCGTGTGTAGAAGGGGTTCGAATGTTTTTGCGAATTGTACAAATATTGTTATGCCTGCATAATTACGGCAATATGCGACTTTCTCGTATGGCCTACGTCAGGAAAACGCGTTTTTGCGTCTGCTGTTGATCATCAAATAAAATAAAATTGTAAAACCAGGTGAAACTACTTTTATTCTCTTTCATTTATTTCTTTATTCTGCTGCATGAACGACAACAGGAATCCTGCCTGTAATCGCTTAACCTTTGTAAAAAGTTACAATTTGCCTAAGTGAAAACCTTTTGATTTGCATGTGCTTTAATCATTACAAAAAAATTTAGTCCCCCCTTTTTTTTATTTCTGGCTGCGCCGGTGCAGAAGAGTGAAGTTACGACGCCGTTTTTCAGAGTACCACACCAGCTTCTTCCTGCACAAATTACAAGCAACAATACTGCTCACGTACACAACCGATTTCACGTGGCACAACACCACAACTAATTCACTTGTAGATCACCTCACATCCACATTTGTCACGCTTTTCACGTTTATTGAAAGTGACTTCTCTCGGTTTCCACATTTTAGTTAATTGTATTCGATGCTTAAATTTTTTTGTGACAGTGTTAATTGTTCTGTAAATTGGTGCATGGGAGACTCAGTCGGTTGTTTAAATGTTTGATATCCTACATTTTGTAACTTTCTGGGTGCACTAGACATCACAGCATATGTCGATATGGTCTATATTTCAGTAATTTTGCTGATTTGAGTTGTTTCATTGTTTTTAATTGGTCTGTTGTGGGATGCAGACGATCGTTTTTAAGTTATTTTTGCTGCTGACTTTGTCATGACCTCGTCCATTATTTGCCTGCAATTTTTTTTCTTCTTCACTTGAAGTCAAATGGGCTCCTGCTGATTTGCCTCCAGAGTGAAAAGAAGTTTTATCCTTGAAAAGTTTTTTTTTTCTTTGTCTTTTTTTTGGTTGCAGGGAGTGTGTCGCGATCGTTGATACTTGGTTAGAGTACAACCTTTAATCTCTAGAATTGCCCACGTCGACTGAAACTAGAGAACGACTGAGATGTTAATTGACAAATCGAAAATGGCAGTTGATAGTTCCTTTAGCTTCTTGAATCTCAGAAAGCAGCACACCAATCTTAAATTATAACTTCTATTTAAGATTGAAACACAAACCAACTAACTGAGCAAAATCGCTCCACTCACATCTCTTACTAAATGGCTATACGAGCCAACCCCAGATACACATACTCGGCTTAACCGCCTACGAAACTAATACCTAAAATCACCCACTCTTAGAGTATTATAATATTAGAATCACAAATGAAAAATGACCCGCCTATTTATACTAAGACAAAAGCTATCGAATATCCCAGAAAAATCCTTGAACTTCACAATAGAAAAAAATACACGAGCTTACGATAGCAGATTTTGACCTAATTATGATGTCACAACTTCAAGTCTAAATATAGCAACTAAGAGTCGTAAACAACCCAAACATCGATAACTGCAGAAAATAGCGGAATGTACTAGAAAGGAATTATCTGGAATATCTCAAATATTCTACATCAAAAAAAGCGGCAAAAGTAGTAAATCAGTCACGTACGCATTACAAAACAGCAAATAATCATATCTCAGGCATTCAAAATTATTATTCGTGACAAAGCGTTGTAGCCTTTCAGTATTAAAAAGAACAGATTTTGCAAGGATTGCATCAGCCAAAAACTCTCATCTCTCAGTCTTGGAGGTATCAGCTAACTAAAAAGATAAGAAGCTACTGGATTAACTAAAAAGATAACAAGCTTAAAGGTTGTTCTTGGTTTTGTGCAAACGTTATAGGCTATTTATGTAAAACTGAGTTGGAAAAAGGAAAGGAAGAAACATTTGTGAAGATTACCCACGATCAAGTACATCTAACCTAGCCTACGTCTCAAGCTCAATGGAAGACAAGATATACTATTTTTGAGTAGCCTAGCACAGTAACTCGACTACATTGTTAAGAAAATGTTTAAGATCGATCTTCTCAAAATATGACATTTTCGCTCATGTCAATTTTAAACACTAATATTTCAGCCATTTTTCCATCAATCTCTCTCAAGTTTAAAACAATGTTTGATTATTATGCATTCACACAGAGATTCTAGTCACAGTTTTACAAAATTTCGCTCTAATGCTCATCACAACAAAAGAATTAGTGGACTAACAAAATCAACAATTTCTTTTTAATGATTAAATATTCCAAAACTCTGACACAAAACTTCCTTTTGATGGCTTGGTAAACACAGTATCAAAATTTGAATGAAACTGAGCAAAAGGGTTTTAAAATAATCATATAATTTGAAATTTGTGTGCTTTCTGGTACTCGGGTGGCTATTTTCTGCTAATAAAAGCAGTTTAAAAAATTTTTTGTTCATTTTGAAAATTTGTCATTTATGGAACATCTTAGCTGCAAGAAATTGGTTAAAAGTTGAAAAACATCCAATTCGGTTTTAACACGAACGCCTTGCCAAAGATTAAAATTTTTTTTTAACACAAGTTGTCTTACTACCTAAATAATAGCTCATGAAACTGCTGTACTGCAATCTGCCATAGGACTATCAAAAACAGTATTTGAATACAATTTGTTTGCAGAATTTTGAAAGAAAATGATGATGCTTGTGAGCTACTGTAACTTAGTGCCAACTCAAACAGCAGTTTAAGTTTTTTGGATACTGCTTTCAGCATCTTGAGTACATGGAAAAATTCCAATTTAGTTGGGCTGACAAAACAAACCTTAATCGCGGGGTAACGTTTCGTTAAGTGGACTAAGATGCCCATAAAATTATTATTTTTCTAGAAGAGTGAGTTTCGGAGTTGAGTGCTAATCATTTTGTGGCTATATGATTTTTCAATCAAAAAGGTATATTTTGACTAATTTTCGAAAACTGATACTTGTGTTGCCAATAATGTAAGTGGTTACATCGCAGCAAGCTTTTTCAGGCAAAAACGTTTAGCTTGCAAAGAGCTGCTTGTCACTAAAGACAATGATGCCTTTATTGAATATAAGAGAATTGCTCTTAAGGCAAATCGTGGTGAACTGAGCAATACCCACCAACTACTACTTTGCACCTTGCAGTGTGCCGTTTTGCTATGCAGCTATATTCAGTTTTAATATTCTGAGTAATTAAAGGGCTAAATTCCTAGCTGCTGTTTCCTGAGTCCTAAGATTCAGAAACATATCGGGTTTTACATTTTAGACAGGTTTACTTCGATGCTTGGGATCTCAAACAAGAGGTACTAACGTGTTTCGACACAGTCGTATGTTATGTTAACGACATTAAATTAAAAAACAAAAGTCGTGAAGATGACATAAGACTGTGTCTAAACACGTTAGTATCTCTAGTTTGAGATCCCAAACATCGAAGTAAACCTTTCTAAAATGTTTAACTACGTAGCCGTTTTGCTAAATTGATTAAGCTTCCCTACATAGTGTCGCCCATTTACATTCGGAGCTCTCCCTGTATTTTTCCATGTACTGTCATAAGTGTTTGTCATCACGGAATTGTACATAGATTGAACAGATGGGTATACTGTAATAATTTTCAATCTGAATTTTAATTCAATCGCACAATGTGTATATTTTGTTTAAGTGATGCATATGTTGAGTTATTGTTGCCTGATTAAACCCTTGAGCAAAGTCAAAACGCATCGCAATAGCCCAGCGCTTATTGCATTAAATTGTTTTCAGTGTATTGCTTATGTTTTTGAATGTACCACCAAGAAGATGACATAAGATTGTGTCGAGATACGTTAGTATCTCTAGCTGTCTTTCTAAAATGCTTAATTTTGTAGTCATTTTGCTATATTGGGTTTTGTTTTCTCAACCTGTCTTGAGTGCTGCTACAACTCTGAATCGATTTTGAAAATATCGTTTAATCGCTTTGCAAAAAATGAACTGGAAAAACTCAGCAAAGTTGAAATTGAACCACTATCTAAAATGTTTTGGACTATTTGCAAGCAAAATTCTAATAGCTGAATCAATGTTATGTTCTTTTCTTAAGTGGTTAGTGTTACTATGCTATTTTGATGCAGCTACTATCGCATCAATTTATTTGCAGAAAAATTTGGTGCTGATCTTAAAATTCACGTTTGTTTGTTCATGAGCTTACAGAGCAAGCGATTTACTCTAATTGGAAAATATCACATTTTGAGCTTTGCCTTCAGTGTTTTTATGTCTTTATTGAGACTTAAACCCAGGTAATGTTTACTACAGTTTTTGAAGCTCTGGATCTAAAATTGCATATCGTTTTATTCGTTTTTATGGCTTGAAAAAAGCTTTGCTAAGATGTGTGTCTAACTGAGATATGCTCAAGACTCAATTTTTACTTAAACATCCAGTTGTCACAGCCTTAAAACAGCAATCCTGTTGCTCTAGATATCCCTAAATTACTGTTGTGATTTATTTAGACTTACATAGTTACTGATATGATGAGTGGAGTTTCAATTCAACCGATTCAAAAAAGTGTTTGACAGAGTAGACCAGAGCGAATATCATAACACAACACAGTACACATCAGAAATTGAAATTTAAAACCCTACTGTCTGTTTCACCCGTAATCGAGATCATCATCAACACAATCACACTGTCGCAGAAAAAGAGACATTCGGTTTTAAATCTGAAAATGCTCCACTACAGCACAGAGACCTTATTGCCTTTGAGAACGACCTGTATGAAATGGTAAAGACCATTCAATTCAAAAAAAGTGAGAAACCAATTTCAACAACAACTGGTCAGTGACGTCAACTAGATCAAAAAATCCAACAATATGTTCATCAGCGCTGACAAAACCACAAACTTTTACAAACTCCAAGTTCCCCACTACTGCAAACTGCTCAATGAAAACATCACCAGCACATACAAAAAAAACGGTAATGAACCATTGAATCACATCAACATGGAGGCTCAAGCTATCATGATGATCCCGATTATGAGTGAAACAGACTGTAGGGTTTCAAATTTTAATTTTTGATGTGTTCAGTGATATGCTACACTGGAAACGAAAAAAGTTTTTTAGGGTTCCAATTTGATCAAACGAATCTTTCAAAAAGATATTTTGTAAAAAAAAAGGTACTTACTATAGAACAAAACCTCATGTGATGGTTTGTTTTACCAAAATACATCCAAACATAGCCTACTCTCCCCAAAAAAATTTGGTCCCGCACGAAAAAGAAGTAGATAATTTAGCATTGTATTTATTATTTTACGAAGGGCAACACTGAGTACCGCCATTTTACAGTATCAACATTTTCAGCACTGGCATTTAACAACGCCTGTCTTGTAGTATCTTTTGGGATACATATGTTATACTCCCGGTCCGTGATGACTTGTATTTGATGACTTGTATGTGATGACAAAGGATGGCAGTATGGTAGGTACGTTCAGAATTTGCATACTATGAACCTTGCACCTTCAAACGTACCGTACCAGCGTACCCTACTCCAGTTCAATTTCTGAAGCATACCGTACTCCAGTTCCATTTCTGAAGCATACTGTACCAACGTACTGTACCCGAACCATTACAAAAAAGGCATACCGTACCAGCGTACCTTACTTCTAAGTAAAAATTGAGGCGCACCATACCATACCGTACTGCCATCCTTGCTTTTCACTACTCGCAACTTTAACTGTCTTTGAAATCACTAGCATATAAATCAGCGATCTCAATTCATACATTTCACGTTGGTTTCAGCGTTTTTTTTTTGCCTCTGTATACAAAAAACCGACCCAATGTGCGAAAAGTCTGGCACTTTTAATTCAAAGAGCGTACCAACGTACCGTACCCGTACCATTACAAAAAAGGCATACCGTACCAACGTACTGTACTTCTTAGGCAAAATTGAGGCGTACCGTACCTACGTACTGCCATCCTTGGCGATGACTATATTATTGTCGTCGTTGTCTTACCACATTTAGCATGTCCAAATAATTTTAGTATTTGTGAAGTTAGTGAAGTGGCTGATACTACCCCAGAACGATTTGCTTTGTAGTGAAAATGTAAGCAATAAATCTAATCCTCTTTGAAAGTGATCATCTATGCGTGCTGTATTACGGTGTTGATGCAGCTAAATTTTCACTATAGATTTTCAGAAAAAAATCTTCGAGCAGTTTCGCTTCAAAGAAAGCACGGCACGGAATAAGAAATCAAGCAGTTAATTTGTATTTATTTATCAAAATACAGCCGTTTGTAGTAAAATGTCGTTTCTGAATTGGAGTGGAATTTCAGAGTTTGACATAAACATTGACTTCGCTTGCATTTGTCCGCTTTTTAACTACTAGCCCTCTACCACGTGGCGAAAAAATGCAGTGCGAGAGTAGATTGTGAATTTTTCGTTACTTTGATAAGTGGAGCAGAAATGCAGCGCAAGATACGAAATTTGATCAGAAATAATCGTGATAGTTATTAGGAGTGCTGTTAAGTGTAATTCCATCGAAGTAAGTAACAAAACCTGCTATGGTGTCGAGATCTTATGTAGTACCGGTAGGCTAGTTATGTTACCCTATGATAACATTCAGAATCAAGAACCGGTACGATATAGGTTACCCTACCCAGCTTCTAAACTAATTTGCAAGCCTAGTATTGTAACGAAACCTGCTATGGTGTGTAGATCTTATGTAGTACTGGTAGGCTACTTGTGTTACCATATGATGTCATTCAGAATCAAGTACAGTAAAGGTTACGCTACACAGCTTCCAAAGTAATTTGCTAGCCTAGTATTAGCCCATAGTCTTTTAACTGTTACCATAAATCTGTAAACTACCGGTGCATAAATTGGCAAGGTATGTCAATCCTTCAAATTTATGATGTCCATGAATGGCTCAATTTAGTAGGTGATGGAGGTACAGACTACAAATCTCTTTTATTAAACTTGCTGTAATACGTCGAAGCATGTAACGAGTTTGCAGGACCCATCTCTATGAGATTGCGCCCAGGCAACACAGTTTCTATCAAAAAAAATGTCGCAGTGGTGGCGAACCGTTGGCAACACTGTTCGATTTGACCGGCCTAAGTTTTGAACCTCAGACCTCCCACCCCAGAGATGAATGCGCTAATGCTTGACCAGCACCAAAGCTAATACAGTAGGTAGGTACTGAAAGAATGGATGGCAAAAATGCCAGGGGCGGATCCAGAAATTTTTCCAGGGGGGAGAGGTCCAAAGCAGAAACAAATCTTGCTAGAAGTTTTTGTTAAACATGCATAATGCCTATATTCAAAAAGTCTTGATATTTCCAATTATCTTGTGTTGTACCGGCAGTCCAGCATAAAACAATTTACATAATACAGTATGATGATGCAGGAGCTCGCGCAAAATTTTTTTGGATTTTCAAAAAAAAAAGTGTTTTAACGGTCTGAACAGGGGTCCAGAACTCTTTACTCTATAGATTCGCCACTGAATGCACAGCTCTTTCAACATTATTCAATCCAACACAACCATCAAGCTTTTCCTAAACATCCGAAACTTGTCAACAGCAAAACCGACCAAGGATAGGTAATAACTGACCTCAAAAGAATTAAACCGAAGAGCATAGCCTACTAGTTTTTTTTATTTCAAACTGTTCTTCAGATTGTAGCCATACATAAGCAAAAATTTCTGCTATATGTATTATACCAAGACCACCTAGAAAAAAGAAGGCCTTTCATTGTGTTTTGTGACGTCACGAGATAAGGTCCATTGGTTGCATTTCTAATCGCAGTTTGTCCCAAATACCAACGTAAACAGCTACCGCATTTCAATTGTTCATTTGTCAGTTGGTAACGAACAGTGCAGCAAGTAGCAGCAGTATCAAGCAGTATTGTGATTTAAAAAGGTGTAGCACAGAAACTTTTGTATTCAGTTTATAGTTGCAAAATGTCAACTATTTTGTGACATTCTATCAGAATAATGTTCAGGTTTACATAGAAGGTGTATTTGAATTTTGGATCAGGCTACTCTAACTACTGTATGCTGAATTGTAAAACTGAAATAGCTTCAGCTAAAAGTTACAATATTACATGTTGATGAGTAGCGAGTACTGTGGTAAGCTAATCAAGTCCTACGAGGAAGACTGCGAAAAGTTTCAGAAATTTATATATTGTTCTGGTTGAGTTGTATTGCACGTATTGCTGAAAGTAATCTTGCAAAACTTCAGCTGTTTCAACATAATTAGGCTTTGAACTTTGTCATAATCTACCAGTATACTTGTTTTGACATGCCGTACAATTGTTGTGTACCAAAATGCCGAGGAAGCTATTGAAATGGCCCCAAAGTTAACGTATTTGGTTTTCCTTGTGACAAAGACCTTAAGCAGAAGTGGATACACGCCATCTGAAGAGAGAACTATACTCCAACAAAAAACAGCAAAGTAAGTTTCCTTTTTGTAGCGACAGTAGATGAGCTTATCTTTTTTGTTATATAATAATCGCTTTTACCGCGTTTTGCAATGTGGATATCTTGGAATTCTGATAAAACTATTGTCCTTGGCTTGCATAACGTGATACACTGCTTCCTACAAGCTATTTTTTCAAATTCTGTTCAGGAGATGCTGGACATTTTAAAGTTTGCACCTTAGAAACTACGTTTGACTATGGAGATTACTGTGAACTGTAATTCCCGTATAGCACCGTAGTGAAAATATAGTCTCATACAAGTTCTCATAGTTTTATTGTATGATGAAAGTATTAAAACAAGTTTGCCTTGTGTAGGTCTGCGAGCTCCACTTCCACTCTCATAAAATTCAACATAATGGAATGGTTTTTGATTCAACCACTGGTAAAACGATTACTTAAACTACGTTTGACTATGAAGATTACTGTAAACTGTAATTCCCGTATAGCACCGTAGTGAAAATATAGTCTCATACAAGTTCTCATAGTTTTATTGTATGATGAAAGTATTTAAACAAGTTTGCCTTGTGTAGGTCTGCGAGCTCCACTTCCACTCTCATGAAATTCAACATAATGGAATGGTTTTTGATTCAACCACTGGTAAAACGATTACTTACAATCTTGACAATCCTCATCTCATTCCAGGAGCGGTGCCATCGCAAATGCTGAATTGCCCAAAGTATATGTCAGCTCCTGCTCCGCCGGTTAGGAGAAGTAAAGATGAAAAACTGAAGGAAAAAGAAAATACTGAGTTGGCAGATGCAATTCGCAAAAGCCAAGAAGAGCATGAAAGGCAACAAAAAAAGATAAATGTGAAAATCTTCAGGATGTAAACAACAAGCTCAAACTAAATTCGCACGGGAAAAAATTGAGTAATGAGGACAACTTGGTAATTTGGTCGATGGAACGTTCAGAAGAGAAAGGACCATCAATCACTAAAAGTAAAACCATTGATAGCGATATGATGATAAATGCTTATTTACATTCGGAAAAACTCTTCGATTGGCAAGTATTGTTTTCCATATAAAATTACCACCTTAACTGAAATTACCAGCATCTGTGATGACTTGTCATCTCTTTCTGGCGACCAAACAGCAAACAAAATTGACAACAGTTTTGTTTTGCGACTAAACGTCATTTTAGCTTTATTGTTACCTCTTAAAAATAACTCTTTCAAGTTTTCTACCATGATAAAATTTGTGTACAAGCAATTAAGCCTATTGAAAAAAGTGAATATGTGTTATTCGTACAAGTTTTTAATATTTTCATCACTGTTTTACAATGTATCGCCAATGGCTTACAGGTTTTTACGCAGAAGTGGCCACATATTATTGCCATGCTACAATACAATTCGTAAAATAACACTTTTAACTTCAATGAGTCCCTCAGTAGAACAAACCGAAAAAACATTTTTGTTCTATATTAAGCAAAAATTTCGCATTTTGACTTCTTCTGATACTACTGTGATGCTACTTGTGGATGAAATTCATTTGAAGTCTTTTTTTGATTACAAGGGTGGTACTGTTGTAGGTTCATCTTTTAACAACTGTACAGCTGCTGCTAAATCAGCTTTTGCTTTCATGATTAGCAGTGTATTTTCTAATTACAAAGATGTGGTTCACCTTTTACCTACTTCCAAAATTACATTCTGTTCTAAAAAAAATTATATGTGGTTTGGAAAATACTGGATTTAAAGTCATTGCTGCCATAACTGATAATAATGCTATTAATAGAAAAGCGATGTCCCAGTTTGCTGTACCATCAAAGTTGTCAATTGCTTACCCTCATCCATATGATATTAAGCGACCATTATTTTTTATCTTTGATTCAGTGCAAATTTTAAAATGCATTCGTAATAACTGGCTTAACTTAAAATCGTATGACAAGTGTTTTGCTTTACCTCATTTTCAATCAGATGATATGTCTACTAAACCATCAATCACAAGACATGCTATTGCTTCTTTTAATTCTCTTAAACAATTGCATAATGCAGAATGTGATTCATTGATCAAGTTCGCATATAGATTGTCATATAAAGCTTTAAACCCTTCGACATTTGAAAGACAAAATGTTAAACTAGCACTCCAAATTTTTAATAATTTTCTGCTGAAGCTTTGATGATTCTTGGAGAAAAATTAAAAATTCCATTCTATTCCTTATGGGGCGCCGTTTCGAAAAATATTATTTAATTTTTTCTACATGATTTTTTAGCTCATTTACGGCATTGCTTGTCCGATTTATTATATTGGACAAAAAAGATGCGTACACATTATAATTAAAACTTCCATTTTAATATATCAGACAAAATATGTTTAAATAGGATAAAAAATGCCTGCAAAATATATTGGAAATTTCCAATTTAATATATCAGACAAAATATTATTAAATAGGATAAAAAATGCCTGCAAGATATATTGGACAAAACATGTTTAAATAGGATAAAAAATGCCTGCAAAATATATTGGAAATTTATTATACTGGAAGAAATACAAGAGTTTCAATAATGCAAAGCAACGTACAAAATATATCGGAAATTTCCAATTTATTTCATATGAGTTAAATCGGACATCTGCGATTCGACTCACGAATCACGACGCGCACGTGACTACGAGTGCATTGTGGCCCTTGTGGGCATAGAATTTTGTTTCAGTAGCAGACATGAAAGTGTGGGAAAAAGTGTTCAGGTTGGATTTTCAAGGGTTGAGGATCTCCAATTAGGTACGTACCCTGCTAGGTTAGCTTGCTGAATGTCAGTACGGTTCCAGCTACCAGACAAACATAATTGTCAGTACTCGGCTTAGTGTAATTCTTGCAATGTAGGGTGAAGTCAATTAAGGCAGCCTACCATGCTAGATGTACCGGTAGATGCAGTGGGCCTAGCAATAGGCTAGCCTACTGAGTACTGGAACCCGGACTTTGATTTTGATTTACGGGTACCGGTACTTGCTTTATCGTGTCTATTATAGGCAAATGTTATCCTACTGGCTACCAAAGCTTGGTTTAATTCAAGGCAGTGGCTGTTTTGCCTCTAGAGGAAAAATAGCCGTAAGCTATTGCCTCAACTGAATCATGCCCAACCATAGAAAGACTAACTATACTGTATAGGGCATGCCCAACCATACGGCATGAATGGCAGTGGTATTTTTCCGGTGTTATTTTGCCTCCTGGAGGCAAAATAGCCACTTCCTTAATCAAACTCATTGGTGGTAGGAATGGCGAAATCATTTTCAAAGTCGAAGTGAGGGGCCCTAGCATAAAAAATTATGACTTCACACAGAGAGCTGATGAAATAGCTATACTCCTCTAGGCTACAGGTCTGAGGTATGGTAACTATTAGAGGTGAAATTACTGAAATAATTAGGCCTACCATTTTTATCAAGCAAAAGTAATGATTTTCAACAAAATAAATGTAATTTTTGTGTTGACTACCGGTATGTAAGGCCTAGGTTGATGTTTTCTATCAAAATCGCTTAAAAATATAAAAGATAAATAACGACACTGTGGTTTGGGGTTGTTGGTGCACAGGCCTTTCCCTCACCCCCCAAAAAAACTTTGTTTTTCTGATAAAAAACGTTTTAAATTTTGACTGGTACCGGTACTGTACTGTTAGACTTATTTCATCAGATTAAAGTAAGCCAATTGCAGTATTAGTGTGCGCACAGCGTAGCTTATAATATTTGTATTATCAGTGTCGTAGAACTCTCCACAATATCGGTAGCTGCAGAAAGGATGGGTTCACATGTAGAAGATCCCACTTCTGTTGGTGTGATATTCAAACTGAAAACATTGTTGCGAAAGTGTCACTTTAGATAAGTTATAGGCATATTAATCTGTTAATTGTGTATTGTTTGATACAATCATAAGCCAGAAAATTCTTGTTGGAATATTTTCCAATCAATGGTGAGTAAAACGTAGTTTAATTGATTTTTGCTCATTGATTGTGCAGTAGTCCATGTGCAGCATGATGACTTAATTGCTAGACTTAAATATTTGCTCAACTTTGCAATCTGATGACCTGATCACTGAATCATATATACCGGTAATTCTTCATTCCCGATACTGCATTTTCACTACATACAGTCACTGTTCCAACTGACTTTATGTACAGACTTACATGTGAAATTGAGCAATGTTAGAAGTTGGGCACATTTTGCAAAGTCAGAAATAATCAAGCTAAGATTTAGCAGATCATGTTGAGGCATAAGGCTGATGTCTTAAAGGGGTAAATTAAGCCTGGCTGTATTTTACTGTTTTTTTATCTTATAAAATTTGAAGCTATGGTAGGTAAGTAAAGACTATCCTTACCAAATTTGAGCTTTTTGTCTTTTGCCGTTTTTGAATATTGCAATTCAAAGTTGCGGATTTTTCCCCTTACATGTCATGGTAGTGCTTCTATTTAAAAACAAAATTTTAGAGTGTTGGCATTTACCTAACTTTCAAAAGTGTTTTGATGACAGTGCTGAAGTTAGGATAAGAGATGTAACATGTGTAAGGGATTAGTGCTGCTAATTAGAAGCTTCTGAAATCACAGTTTGTATAATTATTAAAGCTGTACATAATTTTCTGTCATAACATTGGCATTTGGGAAACATTGATGTAAGGGTAACATTTAGACTTTGAACTAATATCTTGAAAACGGCTCAGAATAGAAATGCCAATTTTGGATAGGATGTTGTACAGATTTTTGTAATTGTTTAGTCAAAAGTCAAAAACCAGACTTAACTGCCACTTTAAATAATAATTTATGCTTAAGAAACCACTTTTCAAAGCACAGTAGTGGGCAAAAAATTGTCTAAAGTTGGGCAACATTTTATCAAAATGGAAAGAACACCAGCCCTTATTGTTTTCTAAAAAAAAAGCAAAACAACTTTTCTGGATTGCTGTTAAGTAGTAGTTCGCAATTATATACTAGTCTTTAAAGGAAACAATTTAGGTGTAATTGCGATTTTAAATCTGCCACTAGAGGATACAATTTTGCATAGTAAATTGTTAATTAAAATTTGCATGAAATGCTAATTGTTATAGGCGGTTCACACTAGTCCGGAAAGCGGAAAACGGAACGTTTTTTCCGTTGGTAGGGCATGTTCTCACTAAAAGCGGATTTTTTACTATTTTTCACGCGCGGAAAACTTCTCGCTTTCAACGGAAGAAAAATGAAGTTGAAATATTTCAACTTTTTTCGTTTCCGCGGGCGGAAAGTCGATTGGCCTACTCAGGTGTTCAAAGTATCAACAATGCACTGTGCTCAGTGAAAGATTGATCAAAACCAAACAGAATGTTTTTATTACACAGTAAAACATTTTGGCTTTTGATTGTAAAGTAGACTTTAATCAGACTGGCATGTAGGCACAGTATAGGCTAGGCTTATAGCTTGAAGACTTAATCCATTTTTGGTCAAGGCATGCACCGTAGCCTACTGCAGCAAACAGTGGTACCAGTGTCTTAGCTATGGTGGTCTACTGGTATAGTCCCTGGGCCTAGCCTTGTGGTCATAGCATCTGCTTTGCAGTGGGTTTAGAGAGCAGTTTAGTAGCATATATACCGATTGGCTATCAGTACCGGCACCCTCTTCAACAGTTCAACTCTCCTAGTTTTGCCTCTACCAGTCTACCGGTAGTTAGTCTATGGTGCATCTAGTAAAGCGCAAAAATTTGTTTGATACCGGTGCAGTTCAAAATGCAATAGCTTCTACCAGCATGCTGTTTCCAAATTATAGGGTAGGCCTACAGTTGCAAGCATTGTTTTGCATTTTTTTCAGGTTTATTACCGGTACTCAGTGCAGTACAGCAGTAGGCTAGCCTTAGCCCTAAAAACCGTGATGGTGAATTCAAGTCGTGATTGCATTATGGATTTAAATCAAAATTTAATTGAACTCAGAGGCCTAGTGCGTTGGTAGCCCACTTATCAGATATCCTTGTTGGTATGATCTACTAGAAAACAACCTACTGGTAAGTTGCATGTATTTTAGAGTTACAGTACTAAGTTGGTTGTTGTCGCATGCGGTCGTTATAAACTGGTGGTACTGGTATATGGTAGCACTAGTGCTGGGCAAGTTAATGAGAAATGTTAATTTTGTTAAAACTAAGAAGGAAGTGTCTAGAACACTGGTCCGGTTTCGGACACCAAATCACTGCTGCGTCGGCAGCTTGTTATATTGCTTTTTTCTCATTGCTACGGTTTAAATACAGCACTTTGACATTTAAAATGCGAAGCGCAGATGATGTAGTGGCAAGTGCGCATGCCTGCTTACCCGAGGGTTAGGGTATCGATTCCCACCAAGCACACTTGGCAGAAATAGCGCTAGTGAGCTACTTCGCTACCTAATTCTTTTTTTTTCTCTAAAACCTTATGATTAGAGTTAGGGTTCGGGCAGCGATGCCAGCTTGAGAGATAGTAAATTGAACAGCAAAATAAAAAGACTGGCGCCGCTGGTGCAGCAGCGATTAGAAGTTGGAAACCAGGCCGGTGCAGAAGACACTGCCAACTAAGAATCTTCAAGCAGTTTTTTAAGTAGCCTAAGTTAAAACTGAAAAACAAAAGTGATGCAAGTTAAAGTTAAAAGTTCATTTTTTTAAAATTCAATATTAACCTGCAGCTGATGCCCAATAAAATGATTCCATTTCCATACGAGATAAAAATCACGTACTGGGACTCATTCTGATTGCTATTACTATGGTATATACACTATTTCTATTCTAATAAAGATAGACAGAGTGGAAGCTTTTTTTTATTTTATTTTTTTATTTCTATTATCATGGCATTAGGACACATGGTGTAGCATAGAAATTCTTTGGATTAACGTAAACATTAAAGTAGATTAACAAAAGTTATTATTTGTAAGTTAACTCACAAAGCTTTTTAACTTGTTATATAAAAAAAAGAATTTTGTAATTGACAAGTTAATGCCCAGTACAGGGTAGCACCATGCACTGCGTTGTTATTGTAGCATGAAAGAAAAAGCAATGGTATGTCTAATATCAGATATTGCGACTTGCATTGAATTAAAATTTGGAAGCTTTTGGCATACAGTATCATCTGGTGTTTGACCAGTAGCATACTGCAAAGCTTGGGGGTAGTAAAGCCTTCCATTGGCCCATCGACAAAAATCACAGATGCAGAATAAGGAAAATACTTTTGTACTGGAATGAACTCAAAAATAAAAGTATTTAAAAAAAAATTTTTTGGGGGGGAGGTAATTTGTCAAAAATAAGTCTCATTACCTCACAAATCAGGAAAACTTTGAAAAATGACCAAATAAGCAATTAAATTTGATCGCTTGTTGAAAAATGCAGAACATAGGTTTCATCAAAACAAATATAAGCTCAGAAATGGGGGGCGGGCTGGCTATTCAGTATTATTAGTTAATTGCCAATCACTTTTCTCTAATCTCATTCCATCAGCCCTACCAATTATCTTTTGCTGTAATATAAAATATATGTAGTCGCTAGTTGAAAAAGATTACTCCCTTTGAGTTTGATTGAACTACATATTTGATTTTATGATTTTTTTACCTGAGCGTAACTGAACTTTTACCATTGACCACTTCCAACAGAGCCTGTTTATGCAACCAGTTTAATCATATTTTTGCTCTGCTAATTTCTATGCCACATTTTAATAGCATTAATTTTTATCAAAATAGGCCTAAAATTTAGCTATTTTTGCAAAAAAATCCCAAAGTTTAGAATGACTGGAGCTTTATTCCCCCCAGACCCCTGAAACAACCCCTTACATTACAGATTTCTAGCTACGTGCCTGCAATTGAAATAGTGCACACTACGCATCAGTACTTCGAAAATGTAGCCATACCAGCATTAGCAGTATGTATTATACACTATGGACTTCTTCGATGTGTACGTAACCACGTGCCGGTACCATGCTTTTAGCTTTTGTACTGAAAATGTAACTGTACTGTACCATACGCAAACACCATCTACTGTACTTCTAATCTTACATTTTGGTAATATGCCAGCAATAAGTAGCTATGTTCATGTAAACCCATGTCAATTGTCCAATGGCCATCATCAGAACCAAACAGTCTCTTAAGAATAGTTTACACACAGAGCATTGATTTCTTCACAAAAAATGTAGATCAAAGCACATTAGCTTTGTAACTGATTTAGTAATTGCACTACTGGGTGGCCTGTAGTGATATGGTTTACTGTGGTGTTTGTCCAAAACGATTGCAAGGCTTTTTACACTTTTTTTATTATTTATTGGAGAATTATAGTCATTTTTGATGAAGATTTTCTGTTAGTCAAAGGATCGGGTAATTAATGGGCAATAGCAGTGGGTGACAGTGGACTACATGTTAGCCAGTTGTCGCTTGGTGCAACCATGGGTTACAAACAAGATGTTTAGCAGTCTTGTTACATTTTGTTGAACTTAATGTGTAGCTGAGAAATGTTCAGTACGATGGAAGACATTACATGATTGCTATGCTAAAGAAAAAAAGCGCTCAAACTTCCAAGTGGTTCTGCAGCACCGGAAAAAAGAAATGAAGACTGTTTCTACTACTTGAGTTTTTAGATGATCATTTGTTACAACCCAGGTATGAAAGTTTGTTTAAAAAATTCTTCAGCTAAATGTTGACTATCGTCTTCCAGGACTATGTTATATGAGTTATATAAAGTACAGCATCTTAATGTATCTAAATCTCTAGCATATACTGTTACATCAACAATACAAAATTATTGATGCAGCATAAACAAGCCATTAACAGAACCAAACTGGGTACCAGTAGTTTAAAAAACATATACTTAGCTTTTCAAATGCTTTTAAATTTTCAAAATGTTTGTAATTTTGACTTATGCACTAAACGTACTCTTTTAAATATTTTACATGAAGTGTAAGCAAAATTTTTGTAAATGCCTTCTAGATTTTTCCTAAGCGATATGCATTTCAAAGAGCAATGCGGCACCAAACTATTCTGTGTAGATGAACAATTTTGAGGTGGTGCAGAATTTGATTATGACTTTTAATAAAGTCAATTTCATTTTGCTTTTGCAATAGGCTTTTCGAATAGAACTCTTCAGTTGCAATCTCTGTCTGGTTTGGTATGTGGGAGCAAGCAACATCCTGCTTACCACATACCAAACCAGACAGAGATCGCAACTGAAGAGTTCTATCCGAAAAGCTTATTGCAAAAGCGAAATAAAATCGACTTTATTGAAAGTCACATTCGAATGTACTGTGTAGCTGGCTGTTGACTGCAGAGGCTACAGTCAGTACCTATGACTGAGCTAAAGCCAGTGATCCAGTCTAGATTGGTTCCAGTTCCAATATTGGTTATATAACATTGATATAAGCATAAACTCATGTAGTAAGTCACTGATTTTCAACAGATGAGTGGCACTAGTGTAAATTATGATATAAATAAGAATGGTATAAATACATTTTATTCACCAACTTGCCTTGGCCAGGAGACTGCGAAGGCACTTTTGTCTTTGAGTCAAGATGTTGCCTGCCCACTTGTCTACCAAACATGGCAGAGGCTTCACACTGTCCCTTTAATTGCTGAACGTCAAGCAGGAAAGCTATCAATGCCAATTTTTGTAGTCTTTGGTTTGACCCAATCGAGAATCGAACCGGAGTCTACAGCTTTAGTAGCAGACGCTTTATCCACTTGACCACTGATCGTTTTAATTATAATACAAGATGATTTTTTTAGCACTGCTAGTAATTACCAACTCAATGAAAATACACTTCAAGCTCTTGATTTCACGCAACAGGATGGTGATGAAAACCTTGTTTATTGTACGTACTAATCAGTAGAATGTAGCCAAATGATTTGTAAGCATGGACGAGTGATCTTCTAACTATTCTTAGATAATAGTTAAGCACCATACTTTTTATTTGATATAAAAAAGTTGAATCCAAGTTTGCTGCTGCTTAAAACCTTTAGTTGAAGGCTTTGGAAGCTGTAATCATGTGATTTGAAACCACTTTTCATGCTAACATCATTGTACGATGCAGCAGCTGTAGCTATTACCTTTGTAGCCTAAAAAAATATCACAGTGGAACAAAAGTACTTTTGCTTTTTAATGTGAGTAGTGAGCACACATTTGCATAATGTTATGTTTTTGTGTAATCTCAAACCTTCATGTAGCGATAGCTTTTATAGACTTTTATAGCTTTTATTTTATAGCAATAGCTCACTATTACGTTTTTTGTTATTTTCAGTGCAAAGCGAGGGTGCAGTCAGAGCAGCAAGTGTTAATGAAAGTTCTTTAAGCAACAATACCAGTTTAGAAAAAGAGTCAAGTAGCAAGATTTTCAAGAACGATGTGTCACATTTCTCTTGGTTGGTTTAAGTTTGTAACTGGTTAAAATCAACGATTGATAAAGCGAGAATAATCAACTAAGCGAGTGAAGCAAAGTTTTACAACAGTAAGACCTGATTATATATACGAGGAACTCAATAATGATTAGAAACTTTTCAACTGGTGTGTAGGCAATTATAGTTTTTAGCTTTCTTAAATTTGAAATAGCTGTCATAAATATTTATTAAAAAAAGATGTCTACTTGGGAAAAGAGTCGTTTCTTTTACAAATATTGAGAGAAAAAAGATGTCACATCTTCTGATGGGAACTAAGAGCGGAGTTTATGAGATTCTTTAACTATTTTTAACTTCAGTGCAAAATTACACATAACATAATTTTCAGGAGAGTGGTACATGCTAAACCAGTACGTATATTAGGTTTCAAAAGTGTAAGTTCTGATATCTTCACTTAGGTGTTCTAATAATATGTTTTAGGAAAAAGTACTGGAGTTGCTGCAACATAACCCTGAAATTGTAGACCGACAATGAAGCTCCGACGATGTCGAATTTTTCTGCAGCACATTAGCCGCAAAGTTGCGTAAGCTATCTAGCGGCTTGGCAGGAAGACTGATGAGTGACTTTTTCTTGCTGTTGAGAAATACTCAAAGCTATTCTAGCTAACTTCTTGTTGCTGTTACCAGAACAAAGAACAACAAAAATAATGTTAACTATATTGTAAATAAACTGGTAGTGACAATGACCTATGTTACCTGCTGCTAATAAGGCCCTGCAGGTAGTCGTGTAGTCTGACCACTGTGGTCACTACTCTTTTTTTTTTCCGTTAAATTAAAATTTGTTTTACCCGTTGATAAGAAATGTATACTTGTATTTATACTGTTTATACACTAAATTTCATTGATTGATGCTGTCGGTACAGTACGATTTTAATGACGTCAAATGCAAGCTTTTATTATATTGATCATTGGCCCACACGATGCCAAAACAGAATTTTATCTTATTGGTATGGCTTTGGATGGAACAAAATGGAAGACGTTATTCAATCGTGACATTTTCTTCCACGACCTTTAATTAAATTTTAAAATTTAAACTTCGGCTACGAGCCACTTTATGTTATGTTTCATGATATGTTGTTGTAGGAAATGTGATGGAAGACCAGCTTCCACTCCATCATCCTAATATTTAATTCTATGCTTTAAAACGTTCTATCCCAAAATTTGCTTTTTATTGCTTGCCCTGCTTATTATTTGCTATGTATCTCATCTAAATACAGCCTGGGACCAAAGTTAGAGTAGAGGTGGAGACTGAACTTTAATTAATGCTATTTTGGAAAAAGATAGAGCGTAGTAAAATCTACTCGCGTTGATTTGAACTTTCTTGCTGATTGCCGTTTTATTTCATCTCTTCTACGATTTTATACGACTGAATAGCATTTAAACTTGTAAGGATACAAAACCAGAAGTGCAAATATCTTGGAAACGGCAACAACTAGAATGTTTAAATCAACGCAAATGATTTTACTGTGCTGTACCTTTTGTCCAAGTAGCATTGAAAATCAGTCTCCATTTCCTTTCAAAGGCACTTTAGAAAAACTAAATGTTTGCTCAAAATTGTTTTGATATTTGCTTGTTGGTTTGGGTGTTTTTTTGATAAGCAACTTTGCCGTTCTTAATGGCAGTAAGCTTGTTCGCATTGAGATGATCTTATGTGGTAATTTTGCTAACTGTTCAAATTACTATTGGGCTCGAATCGTAAGCGCTGTACTTCATGATATTCCAGGAAATGTACGAATGTAAGTAGTGCTTTCAGAGGCGTCGCTAAGGATGGTGGCACGCTGGGCGGGATTTCGTGGTGGTACCCTTTTTTGGTCCAAAAATAGGTGCAGACCAAAAAAGAAAAAGGTCTTCGCTGCAAAATGAGTGGGTTTTCAGTCCAAAAGTATGTGAAGACCAAAAAAAAAAAAAGTCTTCGCCTAACAATCAGTGGGTTTTCGGCCTAAATGAAGATGGGGACTAAACAAAAAGAAAGGTATTTGCCACAAATCGATGGAGTTTCACATCATAATATAGTGACACCCGGGCGGGCCGCCCGCCTACCCCCTAGCGACGCCACTGAGTGCTTGATCCTAAAGCAGCATTGCTAGTGGGTTAGCAAAATATTACCGCTTTTAAGCGATCTACCTGTAGGCTTATATGTTATATCTACTTTCCCACTACAGTAACAACTGTGTTCACGATACTTGCAATAAAATCAATCTTCGCTTCGATAATTTCTGCCATTGGATAGTTTCACATTGAAGCAAGTATAGTCTGTATTGGAGTCATGGAGACGCGTTAGCTTGAGTCGGTTGTTTGTTAACCTTTTATCCGCATCTCCCTATTCACTGGTGTAACTGGGGGGAACAAGCACTTCAAAGTGGGCCTTGTTAAGTCAAATCAAAAGGCTAAATGATTGTACGAGGTTCATTAACAGACAGTGGAAAGACTTACAACGTTAGCACTTGACAGGTGACGATTGGGAAGACTTGTTTGTAATTTCGCTGTCTTTTGCGGGGGTAGTTAGGCAAACATGCTATTGAAACCCGACATTATGATAAGTGGAGTTTGAATTCAACATTACGTAGAATTAATGGCCTTACCCTGCAGGCCCGGCGCCAGAATAGCGTGACTGGGGGATCAGAAATAAATTTTGGGGGGGCACGAGAAGTTTATTTAGTGTGAATTCGAGAGGGGCACGGGGGCACGAGAAATTTATCCCAGTCTGGATCAGATGAACAAGGTGAGGAGCAAAGATTTAAAGGGATTTTCCGGCCGAAATCGGAAATTCAAGCGGTTTTTACAGGTGATTTCCAACAACAACAAAAAGGTCTTCTCCAAATTTGCAAGGGATTTTCCAGCCGAAAACAGGTGATCTCTAAAAAAAAAAGAAAAAGTTTTCTCCAAATTTGCAAGGGATTTTCCGGCCGAAATCAGAAATTCAAGCGATTTTTCTGGCCGAAAATGGGTGATCTCCAAAAAAAAGGTCTTCATCCCAAAAACGTCATGATATCCGGTGTCAGTCCACAAAAAACACCAATTTGGGCCTCGATTTGCACTCCAGTAGCCCCGAGCCTGTTAATTTCTTCGGGGCACAGTCCTCGCTTCGCGGAGCACAATTTTCGTTTGGGGGGCACAAGCAGTCATTTGGGGGGAGCACGGCCCGGTGTGCCCCCCGTGGCGCCGGGTCTGCTACCCTGTATCATAGACATCAAATGATGTATTATTCCTGCTCCTCTTGTATTGGTTGTATAATACGCATAATAATCGATCATTCAGCACATAATGAAATTTACTACGAAGCAAGACCGTAAAAAGACTTGACATTCATGCAAGTGCAAGTTGCAACATCCAGGGGACAAAAGAGAACCGGTAAAGTTTTTAGGTTTTTTTCTTGGCCGCAAGGTGTTTTTCGTGGCCGAGGCAACAAACAAAGTAAGCAACTGCACTGAAACTGGCTGTAATCCAATAGCTACGCCTTACGGTCTAATCCTCCATTCTCTTCGCTACTGCTGCACAATCAAACATGTGACAGTGTATAGAGTAGACTTATTTGGCATTCACCTGCTAAACAGTTTTGCTTAATTGACAGCTTGAAGTTTTCTCACTTCATCACAAATTTGTACACACACAGTAATTAACTTGGCAAAGTGGTTTTTATCATATCATCTCTCGTTGCAAAACAGCTTTTTTGACTTTGGCAATTGCTACCATGGATGAAAATCTTTCACGTTGCGCTTGTATTAGTGTGAACATTAGCGCGCAAAAATTGCTGCTGTCCGACGCGGAAATTACGTTTTCCGTTCTCCGCTTTCCGCTTTTCCGTCTAGTGTGAACCGCCCATTAGGGTATCAGAAAAAGAAAACTATCTATTCCCAATACATTTTGGGGTGAGGAATTTAAAAATGTAGTTATTTTTTGGAAAATGTTAAGATAAGCACTCAAAATTTTGATTGTAAAAAATTTTACCACTTGGCTGCCTTAGAAATTATTGTTATTCCAAACATTGTCATCAAGATTTAGATCAAAAAATTTTGTAAATAAATTTTTATTGCATAATTATTGTAACTCTTAATTTATGGTCTAGTACAGTGATTTGCTCTGCGACTCCCTTTAAAAAATTTTCCAACATATCACAACCCACCTTTATGCTCTTTGTTGCTAAAAACGAAGCCTCAGAAGTAGTGTGTAGGGCTAGTGAACAAAAGGTCACTGATTTCATGCCTGAACAGGTGATTTATTGCGTCCTTGGGAAAGACACGTGATGCGCTTGGAAATGACAGTGGAAGCAAGCTACCTTCCCATTGTGGTGGTCCAGCTGGAGTAAAGACTAAAACCTAACCCAAAAAGTTATCCCACGGGTTAGAGTAGTGCATGTAGGCGGGGTGCCTAGTTATTTCACATGAATGAATTGCTAAAAGAAGAGTTATTAGAGAAAAAATGTCATGCAATAATATTGTATATTATTTTTTTAATGCGGTATTATCATGGCCCCTAAAAAGCACTTCGCGAACCCCTTGGGAATGCAACACGTAGCTCTTTCATGGACCAACTCTTTTGAACTAGCTGTTTTGTAGCTAGCTCTTTCATAACTAGCTCTATGAAGAGACATGATCTGAACCTCATTTCTCTTTATGTAGAGATTATAAAAACACCCTGAATCAATTGCTGAAGTAAAGCAAGCCCTCACATCCAAAATTTCAACATTCACATAAAATGACTGAGTGGAAGACATAAAATTTGTGTCCAGGGAGTGTGTGAAGGCGTGATGGCGTAGTGCTTATAGCATCCACCTTGCAGTCGGTTGAGCCGAGTTTATTTTCTCATCACATCAACCATAAAAGCTTTAAAAAAGTAGTATTCACAGCTCTCCTGCTTGATCCTTAGCATTGCAGGGAGAGTGCAAAGTCTGAAAAGCCTCTACCTTGACAAGGTACATAGAGATGGCAGTAACTCAAAGACTGTATGGTCATTTTGCGGCGAAGGATCGAAATTAAGAAGCAAATATTTGCTAATTGGAAAATCTGCTTATGCAAACTAACAAATTGGGCTACATACCGGTACTACTCTAGGTACCACGATTGTTATTTTTCAAACTTTCTAGCAATTTCATTTTTTAACTGGTATAATGTGTATTTGTAAAATATTGCAGTTTGATTGCGTTCCACATACAGTGAGAACCCTGCACAAATTCATACTTATTCTACTGCACTAAACACATTAAAGTGTATGCAACCCTACCCTTATCCATAATATATCTTTTGAGAAAGTAAAACTAATATGAGTTAATTTTTCACATAGAAACCAAACTTACACATCCTCTGCATAACGATATATAAAACTTGTAATTTTCAGTCCCCTCCCAGTTTTTTTGACATCTGCAAAACGATGCTCATTTTGAAAATTCCACTAGCTCATGATATTTTAGGTTTTTAAGCTAGTCTGAATTTCCAGTAGGCCTATTAACCAATGTTATTTCTTCCTGATAAGCTAACTGCTAGTAAAAACGTATTTGCAAGGAACATTGCTTCGCAGACGTCGGAAAAACGGGGAAATGCAAAATATGGACAAAAATATTACTGTATTACTTGTGAATGAAAGCGTTTGACCATTTAAAACCAGTGCAAAGTTGAAAGTCTTATTTTTTCGATATATTTTGAACGTGAGAGAAAAGCTAGAGCTGCATAGGACTTTTAGTTTCTCACCTTTTGTTATTTGTGAGTTGCGTTATTTTGTCAGGGACGTAAAAAAAAGATTAATGTCCGACGATTGCAACAACTGCTCGACCTCAATATGTCTATTACACAGTTGTGTAATC
This sequence comes from Trididemnum nubilum, assembly GCA_963965965.1. Taxonomy (NCBI): domain Eukaryota; kingdom Metazoa; phylum Chordata; class Ascidiacea; order Aplousobranchia; family Didemnidae; genus Trididemnum; species Trididemnum nubilum. The sequence continues at coordinate 31,613,451 of OZ014483.1, read as the reverse complement.
TTTTTCAATCGTCAAGACCAACACTGATTCCGTTTATCGAAAGATATCAACTTCGACGTAAACGTTTTTCGTAAGCATACTCTTGTAGGTTATTTACGTACCTAGTACCATTGATACCAGTATTAGGGTTATACTCATGTTTGCCTATTTTTTGTTTTCAACGTACTTTATGCCCGACCTATGTTGGCAATGCTAACTACCTTAAAAGTTACTGCATCAACCCCTTGCCGAAAATTGAAGCAATTCAATTTTTGTGGATATGCTACTTTAAAAATGATTAAAATTGACAATACTAAAAACATGTTACCAGCGTTTGGCTAAACAAAGCAAGGGGAAGGGGGGGGGGGGACGTGGCATGGCACTGTTCATGAAAACTAAAGTTCCAAAAAAATATATATACCGATATATATTTTGTCTAGAAAAACGTGTTCTCCAAAATAAACAAATATGTCTTCACCATAGAACTTGCTCGCCATTAAAAAAGTCTTCCGGAGGAAGGGGGGGCGTAAGTCACAAATCTGGCGTGACTGCACCCCCTAGGCGGCTCTGCGTTGTTTCACAGCTGAAACTCGAGTTCGAATAGTAGTCGTTGCACTCGCATGTACAAATGTAACGACTGCTCAAACTCGAGTTTCAACTGTGAAACTCGTATATAGAGTGACAATCCGGAATGAACGCTAACCCAAACTGCTTGATGCGAATTTCCTCCTCCGAAAAATAGCAGTAATCTCGTTTACTGTTGATTCATTTTAGATCACTTACTGATTCTGAGGTGGATGAAGTAGTCAAAAATATTGTCCGTAATCACCCATCTTCCGGTGAAGTTATGGTGAATGCCCATTTGAAGTCCAAAGGTATTTACCTTCAAAGAAAACGTTTAAGGGAATGCCTAGTGAGGATTGATGAAGAAGGAAGATTCGCAAGGAGGCTGCACACCATCAACCGCAGGCAATATTATTCCCCATGCCCCAATTACGTGTGGCATCTCGACGGCACGCACAAGCTGGTGAGGTGGCGCTTCATAGTACATGTTGGTGTAGACGGCTTCAGCCGACTTGTTACTTACTGCCAATGCTCTACCAACAATAGAGCAGTTACCGTTTTAAAGTTATCTCAAGAAGCCGAACAGCAATATGGACTGCCGTTGCGTGTGCGTACCGACTATGGAGTAGAGAATGTTAGAGTCTGGGAGTATGTGATGCAAAGACATCTCAATTCAAATTCTGTGATTGCAGGCAGCTCTGTGCATAATCAGCAAATCGAGCGTCTGAACAGGGATGTTAATGTTCAAGTACTAAACAACTTTTATAACCATTTCATGAATTTAGAAGAAAGAGGGTTGCTAGATCCACTTGACGAAAATGATATATTTTGTCTTCATTTATTGTATTTGCCTGTTATAAATCAAAGGCTACTGGAATTCAAAAACGCCCACAATAATCATGCCATTTCAACTGAACATCAACGCACACCCTTACAACTGTTTCACATGCATTTGCGGTTGCTTTGTCTTCAGCATCTTGACCCAACGGGTGCGCTGAATATTGGTGACATCGTACAGCATTCCAACAACAACATAACTATCCCTCCGGTGGCGGCTCCACCTACGCATGTTCTTCGCGCATTTAGAGACATCCTTCATCGAAATGTTCAAGACGATGTTCATGTACAATACATGAGATGCATTCGTTTTCTGCGACGTCTGGCTGTAAATTTAAACTTTTTATCTTTTGCCAGTTTCAGGCCGGATACTTTACCATAGCATTAATTGATGGAATTATTTTATTGCGGAGGCCGTTTGGCACTCATCTGCGCTGTTCGAACTAAGTGCGCTCAAAGGAGAGGAGCAGCTGCCTCCTCCCCTCCCTCCGGATATTTAACGTGCCTATAAAAATTGTTGCATGCACCAGAAAGCACTGAAAAAGCTGAAGCTTATTATGGCTCCGCTCGGATACCCTCGCGAGGCTTCCTGAGTTTAATCACACTCCCTAGCTGCACTTAATTGTTTTCATATCTATTTAGAATATGGTAGGCTTATAATTTTGCTTGAGTGTTATGTTATTAACTTGCTTATGATAGTGTCCCACTGACATTTCGCGTGAGGCAAAATGGGATTTTTAATAACATTTTGGCCGTAGAATCCATCGGGGTAGCGAGGGTACATTGCACCCGGCGGCAAGAAAATTTAGGGCGCCCTCATTCAGGAAAAGTGACCTAAAACGGGTATTGTGGCGTATGAATCAGGCAGCACCCCGTGTGTTTACCACTTAAACCCAAGGGATAGTCCTCTTTAGGTCCTCCAGTTGCTAACCTTTAGTCGGACTGGTAGACAACTTGGGCCCCATTTGGTAATGTGCGTTAAGTGTCTCCCAAAGACACAACAACGCATTGCCCTGTTCGGGCAGCGAAATTTTTTTCCTATCAGAGTTCTGCATTTATTACGTCAGCTTTGCTCTGATTCGATACTGCAATGTTGTGACACTATTTATGTACCTTGCTACGTTGCTTCGTGGCCAGCGCTTTCATATGGCGCAGTGGTAACGCTCTTGTCTTATGTGCGTATGGTTGTAGTTCGAATCCGAGCGACGGCTAATATTTTTTTGTTTGTATAGAATGCGGAGTCTTTCTACATTCAAGTATGCTTGAATAGCGCTCTATACTATGGTGGGGCAGCATTCAGTTGAGGCAATAGCATAGATTGTGTAAGCCAATCAGAGCGGAGCTGTTACAAGAAATGCAGAAGTCTGATAGGAAAAAAATTTCGCATTCGGGCGTAAGACCAGCAACCTTTTGATGACCAGCGCAACGCTCTATATACACTGCCGCCGCTTGTCTTCAGGTATCGAGTCACGAGCGCTTGTACTCTTGCTCTTTCCAAAAGTATTTTATCCGTACCTGCTTGCTGTAAACTTGCAAAATTGGTGGATTACAATAGGGCATGTTTAATTCTTCTAGCACAGTGGTTCTTAACTGGTGGGAAATTTCAGTCTTTGCAGTGAGAAATTCTTTCTGGCCTGAAGCAGCGAGAAATTGGTAAATCGCATTGAGACAGACAGACAAAATAATTTATTCGAGAGGAGCACAATTTAAAATGTACCGTAACTAAACATTGCAAAATAAATGAAAAACCATATCCTCTATGGGAGATCGCGAAGGAACCTAAGGGGTCTTCGATTGGAGTAGCCACAACCCCGAGGTTAGATACAAACAATTGGAAGGTATTCATTTAATATAGGTAAACCTCGAGAAGCATAGATTTAATTTTCTTTTTGAACCTGTTGTAGGGCAGATCTCTGATTTTAGAGGGAAGCGAGTTCCAAATTTTGGCACCTTGATATTTAAACGACTTTTGGCATCGGAAAGTTGAAAATTTAGGGATGTGTAGGTTATTGGGAGAATTGGATCTAGTGTTACGATCGTGTATTGATGACAGGGAACAAAATAAGCGTACTTGGGAATTAAGACTGCAGTCGGAATTTTCTGTCCCAGTTAGTTTCAAAGCAAAAATCAACGCCTACTACCCAGTGCATTGTTATGTATGATAAAACGCCAACAAGTGCATTGTTAACTTTTTGTGTAGTTTATTGAGCTATATACGGACAAACTGTATCGTCAAGGTAGGTGCCATCACAGCATATAACCGAAAAGCAATTATGGTTGGGAGGTTAACGCTGCTAAAGAGAATTACGTATAGCTCTGTAAAATCTTACTTTGTCTCTGTTGTTTAAATTAAATGGAGTGAGATTTAATAAAGGGCGTAAATCTCTACTTCAAAGTGGGGGGAGGATCAGTGGCGAACGTTGGATTTTCGAAAGGGGGTGGCCATGACGTCACAAGTTCGTGATGACGTTACTGTAGTTTGTGGAGATCAAAAAGTGATGCTGCAAACTGTGGCTATTTTGAGCCAAACATACAGTAGATATTAGGCTATCTTGCATTTTTAACATAGTAAGGGTGCAGGGGCGAAGCCCTGCCGCCGGTGAGAAAATTTCGTAACTTTTTGTGCAAAAATAACGATTTTGAGGGCTATAACTGCTTTTTCCAGATGCCTGTGGGTTCAACACCGATACCATTAGGGCGTACAACGTCCAAACACTGCATTGAAAGCATAAAACTAATTTAATTTAAAGAAACGAAAGCAAGAATGTTGTAGTTAAAGCATACGAGTATTTTCTTTTTGTCTGGACCAAAGGGGAGGTGGGCATGGTACAATGTTTCCCTAAATATGCCAGTGGGGATTGTGACGAGTCGAAACCGTGTCTTAGGGTCGTGAGTTCGCGATGCAAACTACGTGACCACAACACACGGTTTCGAATCTCGGTAATGGTGATCGTCACAGGATGATGTCCATCACTATAGTCAGAAAAGTTGACGTGTTTGTTCGATTAGTCAGGGGTGTCGGATAGTGGCGTAAATCCGTCAAAGATATTGGGGGGATGATTTTCAAGCATTGTTTTAGCAGTTTGGCAAATGAGAAATAATTTTGTCGGAGAGGGTTGTGACGTCATAATTTATACACTGCGTTAACGGCATTTCGTAGAATAGCGACCCCAATGTGACATCACGAGTTCACTACAGGGGCAAAGCCGGAACAAAAATTTGGGGGGACAAACTTTTAAAAAAAATTGAGCTGAATAAAAATTTTAATGGCGAGGACGAAAAAGTTGAAAATAGTTGTCGGGCCGCCGCTCGAAAAGTTTCACGTTTTTTCAAACAAATTCGACGTTTTCAAGTAAAATCGTAACTAAAAATGGCAGAGGGGAAAATTCGAGCATGGTGAATGGCTAAATTGGGAAACTAGGCCAAAAAGGTTAAGAACCACTGTTCCAGCCAAAGGCGCTGCGTAAATTCATGTAACGCAGGGGGCCGCTGCTGGGAGTAAAATTGTGAGGCCGCACCCATGTCCTATAGTCGCAACAAAGACTTTTAACGAAAATTTAGTACCGGTATATTTGGTTATACTGACAAACGTGCTTTACCCATAAAACGCTTTATAATTTTTTTCTCCAACAAGCATGAACTTTGCAAAGGGCGTATACAACCCGAAATTTTAAAAGGACATGGGAGAAGGTTGACACCGTTGCAGCATGGGGTGCAGAGACGAAGCCCCCGCTGCTGATTAAATTTTCACATTTTCCAATTTAGAGCAATTTTAGCCCAAATATGCCCGACTAGAAATTCCCATGTAAAGTTCGCAAACAAAAATAACTTTGATATTTATCGCACCAGTCAAGAGTTGAAGCCAGTTATTTCTTAAAAATATACTAATGCGGGACCCACTAGCTGCCGCCCCCGCCTCTTTGGATGTAGCGGGGTTCTTACGCCACTGAATTTAAGATTAAATTTCGAACGTACTTTGCTTCCTACAGTCAAAGGAGGTGGACAATCTACTTTAATGCAACGTTTAGAAAGAAATGTAGCTTTATGAAATCGATTCGAATTGATTCGATCCTTTAGCTGCTATCGTTCCTGACAAGATTGCATTACCATTTTGATATCGTACAATTTTAAACGCTTGAATAATTTTGCCACTGTTGCTAGCCAATGAACATCGTTAGCTCAGCAATGGTGCAGAAATTATTCCAACATCAAAAATTGTAACGTTCTGCAAAGAAAGATGCAAAATCTCAGGAAAGAAAGTAGCTAAAGGGATCGAATCAAGTCGCGTTTATCATCCTACATTGTTTTTAAACATTGCATGAAGTAGATTGTCCACCTCCTTTAAGTTGCAGCAATTGTACAGTCCACCAACATTGGTTAACGATTTTATTTCTTAATTTATTTTTATTCCCGGTACCTCGTAAGAGTCAAGTGCGCCCCGCCACTCGCACCCCTCTTCTGTTACCATGCATAGCGCGTGGAAGCTACAATTTTTGAGACGGTTTGAAAAGTTTGGAGTGGTGGATTTAGGGTCGGCCTTCTTAATGTTGTACACCGCAAGAAGTAGTAGGATATAAAATAGCAAAAAACGGCATACGACTTTTAAACTTTCCTAAAGTTATTCAAGCACTTACGTAGTTTGTGTCTAAGATTTTGTAGTAGGGATACCGCATCTCAAACAAACCACATCAATTCAACAACCAAAATGGTACAAAGAGGTCAAAAGATCGAAGCTGTTCCGATAAAAAAATTGAACGCTACAGAGAAAGCTTTAAGCAAACACTCCAAATTTTTGTTAAGGACGTCACGTTACATAATTTTAAAAATGTAAGTAGATGTGTCAAAAAAGGCATGAAAAATCGTTTGTTTAATATTAGTTTGAATTGTTTCTTTGTAGCAGCCTTTTTAAAGCGTGGGAACTGCACAATTTGTGCAGTTCTTGTCGTGGTTTGTGCAGTTCCTTTTTGAAAATTGTGCAGTTACATAAATACACGAGTTGCAAAAACTGCAATTTTAGGAAAAAGAGTCTATTGGTCACTATCTTAACGCTTGAACAAATTTCCGAAATAATAGATCATTCTCATTTGCCCGAAGTTATAGGACATCTTACGGTTTGAGATTGGATTTGGACTTGCAAATATATACAACACGAGGTTGGTCTCACAGGACAAGGGGACCACCCAGAGGAAGCATGTGTAAGTACGGGTCAGATATAGGCCTTATGCAGCAAAGAGACGGAATTCTTGGGGGGGTCCCAAGCGGAAGACGCAATGGAGCGAAGAGCTTTCAGACGGGGAAAGAACTTTCTCTTAATGGAAGCAAGGTGGCTGGTAAATGACAGGGTCCGGTTGAAAGTGAGTACAAGAAACTTAGGGTGGTTAAACACTAATGGACGACCAAGCAGGTGGCTGGTCTCGATTGATACAGTATACACAATACACACTCTAGCATGTCCTTTGTTTTCGCAAGAACACGAATTGCAAACATTTTTTTGAATAATGTATTGTGGCACCCACTATTATTGCCAATAGTATTGTACAAATTGAAAATCATCATTTAGAATAAAAACTAACACGCTATATGCAAGTAGGCTTCCCACTAACTCCTCACCCGTCATTATTCTCAATTAGATCGACTATACTTTTCGAGCCAGGATATACTTCATGGCCTGGGAACCGTTTTATTTTGTTGCTTTCCATTATGATAACGATTATCGTACTTCGCAATTTTAGGGCATTAAAAAACCTGCGCAATTCCTGAAGCCATACTCCATCGCTTCTTTAAATTGTTCAAAACAAGAGTGTTTTACAGGAATTTCCAAACTGTTCGCGCAAGTATGCGCAGAAGGATATTTGTTACTTGTGAATTGTAAAGATGGTTTAGGAAGAAATCCTAAGGGAGGTACGGCCTTCGCTCCAGTTGCAAATATCAGTATTTCTTCCAGCGAGCACAACGAATCTCCAGCTGCAAAAGATGAAACTGATTATATCCCGCTCACTTGCACTAGGAATGGAGGATGCTGTTTGCCTTGTACACTAGAAAGATGTGGTGTATTGATTTAAAGGCTGCGTTACACAGGCCATAGCCAGAAACGGAGCTCCTGGTGACATTCGATTTTACAAGGGAGTGGGGCTTAAATTTTTTCAACATAAATTACAGTTTTGCGCATTAACGTGAAAGCATAAATTTTTAACTTATATCTCCAGCGGCGCGTGCACATTCACAATGGGGGTTTCAAAAGCGAGGATCTGAGGGGGGGAGAAATTTCACAACCACAAGCCTATGGGGTCTGCGGGCACAGCCTCCAGCCACGGAGAAATGTTTTGCAATTTTCAAGCAAAAATAAGTCTTATTGACGCCAGTAGGTGAAGTGTGGGTAGGATGAACGGGGCATCCAAGATGAACCACCCTACATATTTCTCTACGAGAATTGTGCATGGCGGTTTATCTAGACCCAAAACGTAGTAGCAACCAATGTTGTTGTTTTTTTCCTGGAAACGTTTCAACATCCACGAATCATTACAAGCACAAATTTATTCGTAACTTTTTTTGTAATGTAAAAGTAAATTTGAAAGTTTTGTTTACATTTTGCTCTACATCTTCTTTGCTAAGAGCATTATAAGATTTATATTAAGATCCAGCAAGTTCGATTTAAGGATCGAAATGCAGTTGATTTAGTTTTCCAAGTTTTAAACCGAGATGGAAACATTTTTGCTTGAATGCTGCGGTGGGGATAGATGAACCACCAGGTTGAGGGTACGATAATCCACAGTTTACAAATACACAAACCTGTGCAAAAGTTATACTTTGGCATTTGCGTAGTGTTCTTACCTGATTGTTTAAACTTTTTAATATTGCACAAATATTACGATTGTGCACAAATTGGTAATTTTTAACGTCGTATGTTCATGGCAAAACGTCATGCTTCATTTTAAACCAAAACAATCCCAAATGTTTTAAAATGAAAGCGTGGACAATCCAAGTTAAAAGTAATTCATCCTACTCACACTTCACCTACTCGAGAAATGCTCCCAATATATGCTTGCAAGTGCAATACCATGTTCGTTCGTAAGCGCAATGTATGCTCGTTAGGAAGTACTAAAACACCATACTTACATTCTACGTCAAGCACAAAATCTCTCCAATATGCGATGGATCTATTTTGATCCGATCGCATATTGCTTCCTTCTTTCGCAAGCTTATCGTTTTCCGGGACAAACATATCATTGATAAGAAACGCCGCGGAGAGTTTAATCGAAGTGAAAATAAACTGGTCCTGAAAGCTTCTCGAACTGGCCCGTATCCGTTCCAACTCACCAACATCGTCCAGGCCAGCACAAAACCTAAGAAATATTTCAATCAGATTCTATAATCACCGTCAATGCCAAGCTTGCGAATTGCTGATTTTCTTTAAAATGTAGGACCTGCTAATTTGGTGTATCTTTTGTTTTAAGCAGTTACTTACTTCTGCTCAAGGAAGTCCCTTAAAGCGACGACGACTTTCTCCTCTCGTTGGTTGCTTAGATGAAATTACTCGGCTCTTTTCTTTGGATGAGAGCTTGGTGCATTACCATGGAACTCCATCAATGATTTCCGTATCACTCCAAGAGTGGGCAGGGGCACACCATCACCGCACAAGTGGTCACTGTCGACAGGTACCCATCAGTCGCCTCTTACGACTCACTGGATGAACGGCTTCACTATCATGTCCTGGTGAAGCACGGGGGTCCTGCTCTCGTCATCGATCGAGTTTTTCACCCTAAGTGACTTCGCGGATGGGAGCGAAGGCCAAATTCAGAAGCACATTTATATGAGCAATGAACATATGGAGCAAGCAAATCCAACAGGGGGGTCGCAGGCAACGATTATGTCTTCGCAGGCGTCTGGCTTCAAAGATATTGACGGCAAGTGGCGCGCCAGTGCTTCCTGGAAGAGGCTGTAGTTTCTAGGTTTTTGTGCTGCAGATTACACTTGAGTGCAGAGTGGAGGTGGTCCTTGAAACGTATCTTCTGGCTTCCTCGAGAACAAAGACCGAGAGCAAAAGCTCCGTAAAAACCTGTCGGGGAAGGTGGTTTGTCCCGGCATCCTTATTACGTAGCCAACGTAGCGAAGCTGGTGTTTTATCACAAGTGCCTCAATATTGAGCTGATTGGTTTCCTGAAGGAACTCAGTGTGTGGTGTACTATAGCATGGCATTGCTGTGATATCAAGTGCTAACATTTTTCTTGGTCATAAAAATCATACTATTTTAAATTGGACAGAGCCAAAATGTTGTTGCCGGGCCCGGATTATCCTGCATATCGGTAAACATTTTACATTAGGTGCATCACTACAATGTAGCGTAACAAATATTTAGTTGGCCGCAGCAGGACTCCTAAGTAATTTATAATATACAACAAAACTAGGGATGTACCGATACCAAAATTTTTGCCGATGCCGATACCGATTCTTGTTGAAATGCCGATTCCGATGCCGATTCTTTAATTACTATGTAACATATATATATGTATGCTGGACAAAGTTATTTTAAGAGGAGTCGTGTTTAAAGCAACGCTTTACAAACAAGCAGGTGTTAACTCTGAACGCAAAATCAAGCGCAAAACTATTGACTACACCATTAAAAAATGACTAACTGCATGTCGCTGACATCATTCAACCGACGCAGTAATATTCTTTAATGGCATATGGTAGCTCAGTGTCACACCAATTCTGCTTAGAGCTTTGCAACATCCGTGGCTTATCACTGCAACTGACTAGCGATCTCGCAGACACAACATACGATTAGAAGAATGATCAACAGAACGTTGCGATTTTAATATTCGAAATGAAACACTCGCAAATTCAAATGCAGCAACGTTGTTTATCATAGGCGTAGCCAGGGGGGGGCCCAGGGGGCCCGGGCCCCCCCCAATCAAAATACCACTAACAACAAAAAGTTATGACAACATAGCCTGGCGATGTTTAGTTGCAGTTTTTTTTTTCAGTAATTACGCACATAACAGTAATTAACAATAATATTAATGACAACAAGTGAGTCCCGGGGCCCCCAACTAACAACCAGGGGGCCCTTACTAACAACTAGGGGGCCCTGGAATCCTTAACCGACAACCAGGGGGTCCGGGACCCCTAACTGAAAACCAGGGGGCCCATAACTGACGACCAGGGGCCCCAGGGGCCCTAACTAACAACCAAGGGACCCTAACCAACAACCAGGGGGGCCCAGGCCCCTAACCGACAACCAGGGAGGCCCCTAACCAACAACCAGGGGGCCCCTAACTCACAACCAGGGAGCCCCAGGGCCCTAACCAACAACCAGGGGGCCAGGAGCCCCCTAACCGACAATGAGGGGCTCCGGGGCCCTCCTAATTGACGACCAGGGGGCCCCAGGGCCCCTGACCAACAACTAAGGAATCCTGGAGTCCCTAACTGACAACCAGGAGGCCCCGGGGCCCCTAACTCATGACCAGGGATCCCCAGGGCCCTTAATTAACAACCAGGGGACCTGGGCTCCTAACCAACAAGCAAGGGGCTATGGGGCCTCTAACTGGCAACCAGGGAGCCCAAGGGCCCCTGACTGACGACCAAGGTTCCCGGGCCAGGGGTCCCTTAATCCAAATTTTTAACAATTTATATGCAAAACCTGTGAGAAATCTAAGAGTTTTGACGTAAAAGTTGCCACTCCAGGCCCTCGTTTAACAATATTATAAACTTAATTATTTACTGCTAAAGTATTGCAGGAGGCAATGTTCGTTACTTCCCCTATAGACCAAATCACTTACAATTAAAATTTTACTTCATAATGCAAGATTCTAAGCGTGTTTTGGAATTTAATTGCAAAAAGAGGATTGAACAACTAAATTTTTTCGATTGGCTTTGAAATGTTAAAAATCTAGTTCTTTGAAATGGCTTTGAACTCGTGCGAAATGTGATCCAGTGGGATTTAAATAGTTTTTTCCAAAAACTTACAAAAATTGCCCAGCGGCTGGGGGCTTTGCCCCCAGACCCCCGTAGCCATCGGCGGCTGGGGGCTCTGCCCCATACCCCCGTCTCTGATACGTTTAAGTACACTAGCTTACTCAACACGTCTTCCAAGTTAGACTTTTACACTTTTCAACAATTAGTTTTCGCCCTCTCCCTTTACCAAAATTCTGGCAAAGTGCCATCAGGCTACGGCTTCAGATCTTCCATTGTACGATATCTTTGCCCCACAAAAAATTACTTTTTCGAAAATTTCTGATGACGTCATTGCAAGTGATTTGTGGTTTGGGCCCCCCCAATCAAAAATCCTGGCTACACCTATGTTGTTTATAGACTGTTAATCGCGTAGCAGCATAGGTGGGCACAAGTCCGTTAATCGTTAATAACGAAGCTAACTTTTTCATTAACTCGTTAATCCGATGAAAAGTTTTTTCATGTTAACGAACTAAAGTAACTTCCGTTAAGTTCTGTTAACTTCCGTTAAGGTTTTTATCCTAATATCTTGCAGCTTCGTTGTGCATTTGAATTTGTTTTTATCTTGAAATTAGATTAGACTGTAAAATGTAACTTTCAAAACACAAAAAGACCACCATAGCAATAAATACTTCCTTACAATCAGCTCAACTGCGTCAATAAGTGTTCTAGAAGCGAGTGAATAAAGCGAAATGAAAATTACACGCAAAATGTTAACGGATTAACGGACTTTATTAACTTCCGTTAATTAAAGCTGAAAATAACGGATTAACGTTAACGGAGGTGTGAAGTTTGTTAACGGACTTGCCCACCTATGCGTAGCAGAATCGTTGTTTATGTACTGTTAACTTTTTTTACAGCAGCTTTAGAGTTCAGACGTACACGTGTTTCATTTTCAAGCTTTCTGTTCGCTGCATTCAAAACCACAGCAATTGTATTGTAATCAATAGCTTTGTTCAAACAATCCTGTGATGCAATAAACTGTTTTTACTATCGTGTTATGCAATATGCAACTGCGCGAAATAATAAGCAATGCGCTCGCTTAACACCTTCTTTGTTTCATTTTTTCTTCAACGATTTGTAGTTTTTCTTTTCGTAACATGTGTAAACGCTTTCATAAAAAGAAAAATGTTTTTGTCTGCAAAGAAATACCGATATAAAACGATCTGATCGGAAAAAAATTAGCAATGTTATTATGTTCAAAGAATCGGCAAGTATCGGCCATATTTTACCGATGCCGATTCCCCCCAAAATTGCCGATACTTGCCGATGCCGATACCGATGCCGATTAATCGGCACATCCCTCAACAAAACTAATCTGAAATAAACATTGTAAAAATATCACCTATTAAAATGGCGCTCAACTCGATCTTCTACGTAAAATTTCACGTCTCTCCTGATGATTTCATCTGTTTTCGTCTGATCGATTAACATCCGGCCACTGCATCCACTAATGGACAAATACTCCTCTGCGCTTTCAATGACATTTTGCCAGGTGCTGACACCCTTAGCTTATCTAATCTAAAACAATAAAAATGAAGCATTAAGTTGTAAACGGGCTAATTCTTTGCTGATGCAAGTATGTTGTTTGACTGGGACCTCTACGCGACCCAGTCTGCACGTCACAATCTTGGAACGGGGGCCAGTTAGCTCACACCTTAACATATTCTAAGTCTGCTAGAGAGCATTGCAAAAAGTCCAACAAGAAACTGATGGAGCATTCAAGCACTGAACAGACAATTCAAAGGAGCACTAATTTAAACTAAAAGGATTGAATTTCAAAAAGCAGAAAATTTACGAGGACGTTTCTTTAGTTTAAAGTTTGAAGATATTTTTGATGTCGCAAGCGGCTAGCCGTAACTTTAACACAACTTTATATTAGAGACTGCGGCCCATATGCAAGTCGCAAATTTAAGTAGCTAAATAGATCGTGGTAACTCGTGCACGCTTGGACGTGAAAGCAGTTAGCGTTACAAGACGTTTAGATGGGAATTTAAAAATGTAACGATAAGAATTTAAAAAGATGAGAATTAGCAATGGGCTTTCGGCTTTGATAATATAAGTAATCATTAAATCGTCAAGCAATCAATGATAAGCAATCATTAATCAAGCTATATTGGCAAACCTGTGATAGCTTCTCATGTATACTAACATGTGCCATTAATTCGAGTGCAGATTTATAGTCTCGTTCAACATCTGCAAGTTTATGGTATAGAATAGGTGCTAAACATTTCGGCCCAGAGCCACCATGCACCAGGCACAAACCGATGCATAATCCAAAATAGTAGTAATGGTCTTTCTGCATAGCTGCAAAAGCAAGGTAAGATATAAAAATTACGTTTATTGAGGTACTATAACGAATAATTATCTAAAATTTACTCTTTGGAGTGACTAAGATAGTAGACGAATCTATAAAATTTGTAACTGTAAGCAACGCCAGTAAATGCATGCAGCAATTCTATTTAACGTTACTTTTTCTCAAAGAATTTAAATGCTGGTGACGGCTTTGAGCGAAGCAGAGCTAAAGTGTATTGGAGCGTTTGAGTAATTAAAACTCGGATGCCCTACCTTAGGAATGCCAATAGAATCTAACGCACATTTCGAACTCAAATCTTACGTCACGGCGTCCCAAACAGCGAAAAATCCACAGAAAAGCCCCTTCTAAGCAATTTATTAGGATTGAACCAAAATCCATACGGTTACGTATCTACTGCGTTTACCTCTCCCTAACTGCAACATGCTGCCTTTTACCATGACGCGCCATGCATGTGCAACTTGTGCATTGTACACGAAAGTATCTAGCCAGTGACAACTGGTTTACACTATTCACTATTTAGAGTATAGCCCATTCAAGTATAATAATACTACAAAAAAAGCAAAATTAAAAGGCATTATTCATTGGAACAAAACCAAATATTAATAATTGCTACATCAAGTTACAAGTTTGCAATACTTGCTGTAAACAATCTTTTCGTTTATCGTCTTCATTCATAAACCGGAATGTCTATTAGATATGAATCCCTGTATATCACACATGCTAAAACATCAACTGCAACACACAGCAATAGGCCACTCAGTTTAAAACGTAACTTTAAAGTTTAACAGTAGGAAATAGGAAAGAAAAAATACCAAAGTGCAATACTACCATAAAAATGATCTCGCAAATGGCTACTAACCTGTCTCGTTGCAGGAAAGTATCTTAGCTGCTTCTGCGCCTTCAAATATATTGCTATTTACGATAGCATCCATTAGTAATCTGAGAAATTCCCTGGTTGGTCCACCGGCATCGATCCCATCTTCAGACAAACCAGTTAAAGTATCGCTGAAATTGATGTCAATACGTGCCTTAACGTTAAAAGATCTACTCTTCAGTGCTTTAATTGCACCATCCAAGACATTTTGATGATTGATATTGAAGTAAGTTACAGCATCAACATCGATTTCGTCTTTCAACTCCATAAGATGTTCTTCCAAACTTTTATCTTCACCTTTACTAAAAATAAAACACTGTTACCTGAATAACAGTACTAATATATTCACGGCAAAGCAATTCAATATTTATTTGCAAAGAAGCTGATCGTTAACACAGAGTTTACACAAAGAAATACTTCTTCGGATGGTAAGCTGAAAGGATGGAAATTATTATTGCTAGCTCAACGCTGCCGCCTACTAACTTTCTTGCAAAGTGTCATTTGTTTATAGTCAGCACGTTCTATGCATACTTTGAATTGCCCGATTACTGGTCAGGTGTTTGTTGTCATGTTAATCACAACTTTCTACGTTTCAGAGAGATGCTCTCACTTCTCGTAGCATACTTCCCAAACCAATCAAAGGTACTGCGCGCGTCATCAGAGTTTCCTTACTTCTAACCCGTGGAATGCCCCTCCCTATGAATAAAACGAGGGTAGTATGGTCATGAGATTAGAGCGGCTACTCAATAGCATCCAGAAATGAAGGCGCAAATGGTTTGACTCAAATGTGTTCGTTTTAAACAGCATTCATGAGTACATTCGTTTAAGTAGAACAACAAAACTGACATAATTGTTATGTACAAAAGCCTGTCTCATATATATACCCCTCCCCTACACACTCACACAAACTGTGAGAATATCCTTTCAAGTCGGTGTCTAACGTCCTAACCACAACACTAACTTCAGCCGGCGGTACTTCAAGTTGAACTTGCAACTACTTACATACTTGGTATCAATCTGTACTCCGTCTTCCAAAAAATTTTCAATAGCGAGCTGCAAATCTCTATTCTCATTATCTTCTTCTGCATCAGCGGATGTCAATATTTCCACGTATTGTCTAAAAGTAGCGATATTATATTAATGCCAAATTGAAAATTTTTTTGCTTTAATCGAGATACATGGTGTCCCAAAAAAAATGTAACACTTTACATTTCTTATAACTTTTTGATTTTACAACGTACATTGTTGAGCTTTTGCCCAATGAATGCATATGCAATGAAGTTTTGTTCCTGAAAAATTAAGTCGTTATCTCCGTCCTAAGGTTCGTTTCGGTCTTCTGCATTTTCGCCTTGATTTTGATAATGAATGAAATCAGCGACACATGCTCTTTTGGATTCATGAAACCATTCAGCTTGAAAGTGATATTTTCGATAATTTGTCTCATTTGACAGCCTCCTGATGGACTGGGTAATCTCATTCTTGAATTTTTCAACAGTTTGGGACGGATTATTGCATTTTTTTGGGGGGGGGGGCACAATGGTAGTGCCCCTCAGGCCGAATGCCTGCATGAACGAAAATGAAGGACACATCGAAGCTTTTTTTTTCATTTACAGTATCGAAGAGCATTTCTATAAATGCTGGAGAATAAACTAACCTTAAGAGTAGAGTCATGGTCGCTGGTAGAGACTGATCTAAAGATGAGAGTAGAGGTAGGGCTGCATTACGAGAAGAGAGGGGGTTAGAGATTTTCTTGACCCCTCTCGAGAAACCTCCGGTTACGCGGGTTCTGGACCTCATACTTGTCTTAAGAGACACACAAAAACTAGGAAAAACATGAGCTTTCATATCAGACTAGAGATTTTTGTTTCTGACACACCAGATTTGTGGGAGAAACAATGGTTTTTCATGCCAAAGACCATTTCTTAAAGAATCAAATCTTTTTCTATGGCACCTCCCGGCAAAGTGTGCTGCAGTACTCCTCATGCCATAAAATGGCCCTGAGTGGAGGTAGCGACTTGATTTTTTCACGAAAAAAATTCCTTGCCCTATGCATTAACTCGGCAAAAGCACAGAAAATTGCGCTCTAAAATGAGAGTTCAGTTAGCAATCAAAAGTAATTTTGAAAATTAGCATCACGACAATCCACTAAAGCAACACTTCTAAATTTTTGAGCAGTTTATAACACGGGTCTTTCAACATTCAAGCAAATAATTTAGTCCAGATACTTTTGCATTATTGCAACTGAAGTGCTGCACGGCCAAGCGGAAGTGCATTACATAAGCGATACCACAGAGTTCAATTCCGGCTACACGACGAATCATTATAATTGAAGTACGATACTAGACACCACTACCAAACAAGATTATGAGAGCTGAAGTTAAAAAGCGCTGAAGGTCCGTTGACATTCAAACAAAGCTGAAATTAACAATAAACAACACGAAATTACTTTCTCATACCTATACGATGCTGAAACATCATCATTTGCAGCTGCGTAATTAGATTGATGGCTGGTCGTCGCTGTCGATGTGGAAGGATGATCGTCCAATACGACCATCCCAGAACTTGTTTCAGTGGAATGCACGTCATCACACAAACCGTCGATTTTATCTTGATAAAAGTCCTTTAAATAATAAATTACATGTAATGACAATTGGTAAATGATAACTCATTCAACACTGAATAGCGTTTGAATAATTAAACTCCGGACGCCCTTTGTAAATCCAGATTAATACCCAGGTGCGCCAAAAGCCGTGAGTGGTTACGGGGACAAGCTGATTACCAGCCAGAAATAACAACGTCAGGCAGTCTAAAAAAGGTCTTCAGCCAGAAATTACTACCTTTTTGAGCTGATAAGTACTCCAAAAAAAAAGGGCTCCAGCCAGACATTAATAGCTTTTCTGAGCTGAAAGGTGGGTGTCACAAAAAAGGTCATCACCCAAAAATTACGACCTTTTCTGGGCTGAAAAGTGGAGTCTCCAAAAAAAGAAGGTCTTCATCCCCTTTCTGAAATCCTTATCTTGCATGCTTTTGGTGAAAATGGTATAGTTGCCGGTGGTGGGCTCCGGAATTATTGTGCCCCCTGACCCCTCTTGGTGGCCCTGCCAATACCTACAGTGCGCAAGGCAAATTTGAAACTCCAAACTTGCGTAACGCATGCGAAGAAGCTACAGCACCATGGTTGCTATCAAAAAAAAATCGAGCCAAGTGCCTTTCGAAGGGCACAGCCAACAGTACGCAAAGGGAATTTGAAAACTGCGTTTTAAAAGGGGGAAACAGACAATGATATTGCGGTAGCTTGTAATATGCCATTTTGTTATTGTTGTGATAAAAGTTCCTCAGTGCGATTACTGAGCAGGGGCTTAACTATAAATTGGCAATTAAACTTTATTAAAAAGAACCGTGGGTGTAACCCCAGAAGTTTCACCATTTGAACCTCGAACCCAAGTTTGTTTTTGTGGTATGATACCGCGTTTGCCACCGACAAAATGTCACTAGAGGCATACAATACACTACAGCCATTTCAACACCGCTAATCACGACTCACAATTAGAGAAAAGTATAGCACGTAGTCGTAAGCAGAATTTACAGCTGTATATGCAACACAGAAGAAGCATAGTTACAGCTTGCACAATTGCAAATCCTTTTCCATGACCATTTCGAAACCTACAAAGATGAAAAGCAACTTGCCTTGTGGTTTAAATTGCTAAGAATGTATATCGCTGTTCTGTTAAGGGACAAGACAGAAGGAGCATCCCAGACAAAGGAATCATTTACTTTTGGTTTTATCAGCATCTTTGAACCCGAAAGCGTACTTAAAAAAACAAATCCAAAATCAGAGTGGTTGCCAACATCGCTCGTAAAAGAGCCCTCAAATAATTCACAAATCTCTTTCGTAATTTGATTTTCATTCCAAGAGTTTTTTATGTTAATTTTAGCGATCAATTGATTTTCATGAAGTTTTTCTCGACATTTTCCTCTTGGTATTGCAATTTTTGAGGTAATAGAATAGTCCTCAGCAAACTGCAACGGCAGGCACACAATAGTGCGAATTGCATTTTTGTTTTTGTTCTTCAATTTTCGTTCTCCCTTGATGGCATATGGTGAAAATCGTTTTTCGGTTGAACAAACACTTCGTGGAAGCGTAAGAAAGGAATCCTAAACACACACAATCAAAATGAAACTCTTCATCAATAGCCTATACTGGTATTGTCTATTGGCAAATTAATTGACATTAAACAAGAGTCAGACTTAATAGTCTGGTTACTGGACAATGAATATTACAGTAATTGTATTGTTTCTCTTCCCGTTCTGTGCAGGAAACAGACATCCCCGTGTGTATGCATATCACTCATTCGCCAAAATCCTTTTTGTTCTATTTGTAATTCCTTTAATGTAAAAATATCTACTTCATACAAGCGTACATCAACAAACATCTAGACTCTAGAGGGGAGGGAGGTAAGTCATGAAATTGAACCTTGAAGGTATGTAGCTATTTGCCCTGGCTGGGAGCATGTAGCTTTCAGCTGCTGGAGACCAGAGGTGTCGATTGACTCCGCAGTGTACAGTAAGTCATTTATTTGTCGAGCTACCTTGGCCGGGAGAGAGTAATAAGGTCATATCACGATATTTGAGATGCTGCCACCTACCACTTATGTGTTCCATGCAAATGGAGGCTCCACAATGTACCTTTACTGCTGAAAGTCAAGAAAGCTGGGGAATACCAATTCAAGAAATTTTTGGTAAGACTCGACAAGTGAATGAACCCAGAAGTACCGACTGTACGACGGACACTCTAACATTAAAGTCATTGCGTCAATTCTTGTATTGTTTTCAACATGTTAGCCAACTAACTTACTGAACACAACTGAAGTTGTGATGCCATAAACTTGTCATTGCAGTGCAATAAGTACGGTTTGTTTCACATTAGTTTTTCTTGTCTTTTATGTGCACAATTTGTTCATTCACAACTACTAATGATGCTTTAAGTAACCAACTTAGAAAGATTTCACTCAAACAACATACTGAGAAACAAGATATGAGGTAGACAGTGACAAAAGCTCGTATCCTACTAGTGTCCAGCAAATCAAGTAGCTAGTGTATCAAATCAGGTGGCTTTGAACCGAAATTGTACTACGATCACAGTTTTCATTCATCAAACACCAAATCTGTATGCAGTTCTATTGGGCCATGCTGTCGACTGAATTACTGAACATGTTTGAATGTAGCTAACAGCCCTGGTAGTTTATCACTCAATCATATTTTGCCATAAGATTTTGCTGTTGAAGAGTTGTAACATGTATTGGTTCTTGAGTGTAAATCAGGAAAGCAAAAATAATGTTTCCACTACCGCCATAAAGATGAAATTGAGTTAATACTTTAAAAAGAAATTACCTGAAAATACCCATACCTCTAATTAGAATGTACCACGGTAAGCTATACAGTTTAGAAAAATTTTTTGTTTACTAACAGAAAATTAAAAAATTCCATAGCATAAACATATTGCAAATTCATGCTACATGAAAATAAGGAAAAATCCTGCAAATGTTGTACCAGTAACCATACTTAACTGTTTCAAAATCTGCAAGGTCATCTCTTTGATTCATGACAGAGTCAATTTGGTCAATGGCTCTTGCACCAGGTGATTGTATCTGGAAACAAAATATGTCAGCATTTACTGGAAATAACCGCAATTACATTGAATTCAATCTTTACATGTCTCTAATTTCATAAATGATATTTAAAGGGGGTGGAAATGAACTGCAATGCTATAGCTGGTCCAGTCTGCTAAAAATTGCTAGCTAACAAAATAAAAAGAGAAATGCAAAAAATCGTTAGTACATAACAAATATACAGCATCACACTTTATAATAGTGAAACGTAAAAATAGTCAAGCAATCAGTCTTAAAGGAGGTAGAGACTGAACTGCAATGTCTTCTGAGAAAATGCATTGGCTGTTTTTACGGGACTGTAGGAATTTTAGACTCATAAGACATCAAATATAATCATAAAACTTATTTTTGATTAAAAACATTTTTGCTATAACCTCATACATTTTCTGTCCCAGCTCAAATTATTCACAACTTTTTGCTTTGCTTAAGAGCTTATTACCTTATTTTAACATTTGACACAGTTCCTTCTACATCACGCCTTCTAGGTTTTTTCTATCAAGTCTCACTTTTACAGTCAAGTAAGAATAGCCACTTCGTTTTGAAAAACGACAGAGCACAATAAAGTCAATTTACACTTTGACTCAAACGTTCTATTTCTTGCTGTTTCAGAGATAGTTAAAGTTGTTTTTCTATTTTTGCGACTTTTCAATTGAAAATAAAAGACTTCAGACTTGAGTACATTTCTGCCATTTCTTGCCAATAAACATTGTTAATAATGGCACCAGTTAGAAGGTTAAAAAAATAGAAACACAAAAATTCTCAGAACAGATAGGAGCTACATTATTCAAATCAATACCAATCAAGCTATCTAGGCATTTAGGTTTTTTCCAAAATAGCAGAATTTTATCTCTACTTCCTTGAAACGTATCAACTTGAATGTAGCAAATAATACAGCATTGAATAATAAAAGAAATAAAACCCTGAATGTTAAGAAGTGCATATTATGCTTTCTATGCTCAATTACAGTGCTTACAGATAAAAATACCAAACTGTGCAAACTTACCGGTATTGTTGGAGAAGTAATTGTTTCACAAGCATTAAAAACTGCTGAGGCAGCATCTTTAAATGTTACCTCGATTGCATTTTTTAATGCACTTGATTTATCCATAGCAGATAGGCTAGACAAGATTAGAAAAAGTCTTAAGCTGTAAGAAACACTTCTTGTTAACTTACAGTATGAATAAATAACATATTGGTGGGTGGCAGCATTGCCAATGACTCCGTGGTGGTGCTTAAAGAGCACTTGCTTTGCAGTTGATAGATTTAAGTTTTATCCTTTGCTGAGTCATAACAGTATCTATTTAAACACTTTGAACCAGGAATGGTTAACCTAGACAATGCCTGCATTCAACGAATTTAATTCTATGCCTAACTAGTTTTGGCATTTAATACCAGCAAACTCACAGATGACCAATGCAAACAACAATTATATAGGCCTACTGAAATCAATCACATAACAAAGTTCATCGTTTCATTGCGGCTAAAAGTTTGGATCGTCTTTGACCTATGAATGTGATGCGATATCAATGTGCTCACAATTGCAAGTTTGATTTAGTCAGATTGCAGTTATTCGAATAAAAACATTTACTGGTACAAAAATTGGATAACACTAATTTACGGAGCATCAGAATTGTCGGAATGAATTGTAATCCACGATAAAGAGGGTATACCGGTAGTGCAGAAGAAATTGTGTAGTTTAGAGTACCGAAGCATAACCTAACCGTACCGGGTAGCGATACCCGCCTAAAATTACACCAAACAGCTCAATGATATGCCGAACAAGCTGAAGGTATGCCAAACAGCCCGAAGGTCAGAGGTGCCCGAAAGTACGCTGAACAGACCAAAGGTATGCCAATCAGCATTGTTGGAATGTGAGTAGAAAACTAGATGGCTTTTCCTGCACTGCAACTCCATAAACTAGAGTTCAGGGTTCATTCCAACACCCCATAAATTAGTAGTGTCCCAAAAATTCATTATCCCTGCTATAGGCTATAGGCTACCGTAACCAATAAACAAACAATAAAGCCCTTTCTTTTTGCACAGCCTATATCTTCAGTGAGCAGAGAGCTCAATGACATGAGAATCAGTGCCAATTACATTTTATTTTAGATTTGCAGTCAAAATTAATCGTTTACAGCTGTTTCACTTTTATGGGATCAGCAGAAGGATATCTTATTCAATTTTTTTATTTCAAGATTCATAAAAAAAAGGTACCGTTTTCATGTATTGATTGGACAAACATGGCTTGCCTGCTTCACGAGCATGAAGGTAAAATATTGTATCTTAAACCCACTCGCGATTTTTATTTAACACCTACTTTCAATTTGCCCAGATTCTCAATGCAACTAAAATTGTTTTTTGTGGTGGGGAGGGCTGCAACTGTGCATCCCCAATTATTACAGCCAAAAATACAATACAATTCCGGTACAAAGGGAATACATGCACGTCCACAGTCCGCACCTGCGGTATGCCTACTTGTATAGCTCTAACAGTCTAAGACTGCTGAAGCCAAAATTTTGGATGCTAGGGCCACTCAGTTTGAAAATGATTATGCCATATCCCTAACACCAGTGAGTTTAAACCAAGCATCAGAGCATTGATGACCAGTAGGACATTATTGCCTATAGGCCAGTCACTACAAACTGATAAAGTAAGTAAATCAAAGTCCTGGTACTGTGGTAGCCTACGTGTGGTATCAATAGCCTACTCACTGCATCTACTGTAAATCCATCATGGTACTGTGGTAGGCCTACTGGCAGACTGGTAGCTGCCATAAATGGCTTCACCCAACATTGCCCAGTTGCCAGAATTTCACTAACAGACAAAGCAGAGTAAACTGGTGTATATCTGGTTTTGCTTTTCTTGCAGCCTACTTAAAACTGGAAATGTCTAGAATGCTCTTCCCATTTTGAGTTTATGCTGTATGCATATTGGAGGGCTGGCACTAGGGTGAGACAGGGAGTATATTGGAAATCCGCCCCATGAAACCATGCCAAATAGGCTACAACAAGCATTCAGCAGACTAACCTAGTAGCCTTCAGTACCTTGGTAGTCTATCCCTGTAATATCTAATTCCACTTCCATTTGTCAAACATCCTATGCTTAAACTACAATCTACG
Organism: Trididemnum nubilum; assembly: GCA_963965965.1. NCBI lineage: Eukaryota > Metazoa > Chordata > Ascidiacea > Aplousobranchia > Didemnidae > Trididemnum > Trididemnum nubilum. The sequence goes on along the minus strand of OZ014483.1, from coordinate 31,590,141 downwards.
TTTTGACCTGCTTTTTTTTACATTCTCGGATTCTGAAATTATGCCTATTTTGGAGTTTGCCCATACTGCAATACTCCCCCGGTACACTGATAGGCTACAGCATTATCTTGGGATGCGGGAGCATTCCAGACATTACCCGGCTACCTCTATGACCATTGTGAACACATAAGCTCGCGTCTAAGATAAAAAAACAATTACTGCCTCAATCAAACCATACCGGCATCTCCACTAAGTTTGAAAATCCAACCTGAACAGTTGTTCCCACACTTTCCTGTCTGACACTGAAACAAAATTCTATGCTCACACTTTTTCCCACACTTTCATGTCTGCAACTAAAACAAAATTCTATGCCCACAAGGGCCACAATGCACTCGTAGTCACATGCGCGTCGTGATTTGTGAGTCGAATCGCAGATGTCCGATTCAACTCATATGAAATAAATTGGAAATTTCCGATATATTTTGTACGTTGCTTTGCATTATTGAAACTCTTGTATTTCTTCCAATATAATAAATTGGAAATTTCCAATATATTTTGCAGGCATTTTTTATCCTATTTAAACATACTTTATCTGATATATTAAAATGGAAGTTTTAATTATAATGTGTACGCATCTTTTTTTGTCCAATATAATAAATCGGACAAGCAATGCCGTATATGAGCTAAAAAATCATGTAGAAAAAATTAAATAATATTTTTCGAAACGGCGCCCCATAATTCCGACACTCAGGCTTTTATAAAGATTATTGTGACCTGGTGGAAAATCGTGAATGTTAAAAGGACCCAACAAAGGAAAAAGAATGAAAAACAATTTTGAAGAACCGCTTACAGTTGATAACTCAAAAGCTCGAACTTTTTGGAATATTTTGCTAATTGGATTGAAGAATGGAGAACTAGCAATGCAGATGGAGGAAAACTTACCAAAGAAACATTTACAGCTCTTAGTCATACCACCTATGCTTTGCTCAAAATCACTGATTATTGCATTCAAGAACTTCATGCAAAATACGTGCTCCTAAGAAAATTTCAAACAGACTGCCTTGAAGCAAGGTTTGGTCAGTACCGACAACTTGCTGGAGGAAATTATGATGTTTCTCTTCGCCAAATTTACGAATGCAAGAAAAAAATTCGTCTGATGTCCGTTCTAAATTTGAAACTTAAAGGAAGAGGTAAACTTAACAAATTTTTCAATTCATTGGGAGGAATATTCTGATAATAAAAATTTAAAGACATTCCGGTTTTAATTTTGTTTGAAGAGTGGGAAAATGCGATGGAATATCTATCAGTAATCACCTACATAGCAGGATAATGCTGCTACTCAACAGCAAAGAAGTTACAATGTGATGAATGCAAGGAAAGAATCACAAACAATATTGGAGAGGTAAAAGCAATAGAAAATAATTTAATATCACGAATGACTAGAGGTGGATTACTATACCCCTGCTCCGATATTGTTCAAATGGTTATGGTGAATTATATCATTGTAAACAAGCTAGCAGAAACTGTCGAATTTCAATCTGCAACGTCTCAACGCCAGCTTGTGTTGGATTCCACTATGTCGGCGCTAGAATCCGAAGAGCTAAATTCGTTTTTTTTTTAGAGACAACTGTAAAACGGATCATGAAACCATAAAAGTAGCAAAATTTATTCTTTGGGCCAGCACAAACACCCTCCTTAACAACTTGTACTTCAAAAACAATGACAAGTTGGAGAAGGACAAACGTTCAAAGAGAAGAAAACTGCAGACTGTTTCATAAGTCTTATTGGGTTACAGAAGTTTGCATGTAATAAATAAAATAACCTACGTACAACAACTATATATTCCAGTGCTAGTATGTTATTTATCTTGGTATATTGATATTGTCCTACTGATAATTCGTGCTCTGCGACTATTTTTTAGTGTTACATTTGCCAGTATTGCTATGCCATAGCTATGTTTTGATTACTGTGATATCATGTATTTGTGAATTACTGTTATTTATACCACTCAGTGCTTTTGATTTTATTTGCAGTCTTTTTGAATGGTTGTAATTGTAACACTGTCATACCGGTATATTTTTTTGTGCAAGATGTGAGAACTGAGAATATTAGTTACGTTCTGTTGTTCATAGCCCCATGTGCGTAGTTATTTCTTACACAAATTACCAAACAATATTCTAAATATCGGCTTGTCTTCCAGAATGAACTTGAACAAGAGCAAAAAAGCAGACAACTCCTGAAAGAAAGCATAATCTGCGATAGTGCAAATGCGATGCTCTTGCAATTATTTAATCGAAGCGTTGTGCTCTATGCGCGATAGTCAAACAATGATCGACCTAATCTTATGATGTCATCACGTCTGCAGCACTATTGTTGAAAGGCCTTCTTTTTTCTAGGTGGCCTTGATTATACAGTATAGCCTAAGTTAATTGCAGTCATTTATTGTTTTTTGTGTGTTTTGTTTTGCTCTATTCACTAAACCACTTCAACTTCTTGGTTAGTGAGCAGTACTTTTGAGTTGATCAGTTGCAGGTGTGCTAGGGTAGAGTCGGATAATTTTGGCAACTTTCTTACTTATTTTTAAGAAAAAGGCTTGGTGCAGGTTGTGTGCATGCAGATGTTTCATAATAAAGCCTAAAAACCTAACCCTAATCCTTAATTCTAACCCTAATCCTAACCTAAACCCTAACCCAGACCTATAACTGTAATAATCAAGATAAAAAATTCCAAAAATGAATTCATCATCGAAATCTTTGTTTATTTAACCGCACTTGTTCCGTGCACCAAGTCACTTTGTAGTTTAAATTTTCAGAAAACTCTGGCTCTTTTTGAACTCTGTCTGGACTGCATCTGCACAGTATTTCATTTGTGGCTTCTTTCGAATGAAAATCCAGGTAGTACGACATCATGCTCCCTAGGTACCGGTATATGGTGTATAAAAGGTTGCTAAAATTTTTGGGAAAACCAAAAATTCCGGCAAGCGAATAGATCATTTTCATTTTGTTCTGATTATCTCTCCTGCTGGCTTAGTGTTAAATTTGGTTAATTCGAATAAAGTGTACTGTATTCAGATTTTTGATTAATCCAAAGAAAATTGAAATTCTAAAATATGCTGCTCAGCAAGGCTAAAAGGCTGAAAAAAGGCAGCAAATATGATCTATGATCTTACTTACAATAATCCAAACAAAATTAAAATCCAATCCTGAAAATTTTGTAAATTCTTGTTTTCATTAATTTTCCAGATTATGATTGCATTTGCTAATAGTTTTCTGTACTAAATTTGAATTATTATCAATTAAACATGTCGTTAATTATTAAATTTTTGTTAACTTAGCAAAATTTCTGCTTTTTAAGTTGATGCTTTTAAGGTAGAGAAATGGATTATTTTAAGCAATCGTTTTCAAGTTGTGTAATAACCAAAACTGCCAAGTGCAACCAGCAACAAAGGTAGGCTACAGCGCAGCCTAGATAGGTTGAGGTAGGCCAAATGCTTCCAAACGTTAACGAAAATTTGATTCAATTATTAACAAAAATAGGATTGCTGCAAGAAAAAAAAAATGCAGAGGTCTCCAAAGATTATCAAATTTTTTGAAAGTCACAGGAAATATTAAAAAAATTTTAGAAAGATTAGAACTTGTTGAAAGACCTGCCAACATCATTCAAAATTTGCAGTTTTCTGTCGAAATTACTCGACATCACCATATACATATCAACTTTAAATTCAACGATACAATGTCTTTACAAAATTGAAAGTTTTGATGGCACAGTATATCTTGATTAGGATAAATTATTAGTTTTCTGCAAATTAAGTGTTTATAAGTGGTACTGGTATTTATAGTATGCCTAGATGCAATAAATTAGATTTGCATGATAATCTTCATCGCTGGACTCTACATTCTCCATCACTGGACTTTGACATCAAATCACTTCCAACCACAAGTGATGGTTATGGAATTATCCCAAGCAGTTTGAGAAGAAGAATTGTGCAATTTTTCTTTGAAGAGCTCAGAAGTTACACTTGGTAAGAATATAATTGTCATTAATGGTAACATACAGTGCTCTTTTACCAATCCAATTTTTTTCACATTTCATTTCTCTTCTTTCATGCAGCCTACAATCTATTGGCTGGCTAAAAAATGCTTTTATGATTGAAGCATTACAAATTGCATGCAATCATTGTATAATAGTTATTGATGTGACATTCTAAAATTTGACTTGAAAAGCATTTGTAGTAAACTCAGTAGTGAAACTAGAGGAGCTTGCAGTTAATTACACCAAATACATACAAATTTTCCAGCAGATGCCGTCTTTAACTGAGACTGTGGCCTACATTAAATCTGATGACGAGACAATAGTTTCAGACTTGTAAATGAAATTAACGATGATCATTGCCTAATCAAGTTGGTAGTATCAACAAAATCTTAGAAAAGATTATTTGAGGTTTACTGTATATTTAATATGCATTTAGGTACCCAAGGAGTTATCAATATCGGGATGTTCTTAACAGTGCTTTGAGAAAGTATCCTGTTTTGCATGATTGGATGGCTCATCAAGGAATATATTGGGTATTTTCTGCTGTTGTGGGCTAGTGCCGAGTATCGTATATTATTGCATGATTCCGCTAATTTGTAGAAGATATTCCAAAAATATGTTATAAACTATTGAGCTCTTCAGATATCACTAAACTGTCTTTATATTCACGTGCCAGTACCAAAATAGTTGAGGTTTGATTGAAACAGGGATGGCCAACTTATGGCGCATGCGGCATAAGTGGCACATTGGATGCTAACTAAGGGCGTACTGCATCCTTTTGATGACAAAAAAACTAAGCCACCTATACTCATAACATTATTGGTTTAGCGAAAAACATAACAGTCCAAATTATGCTCATTCAAAATTGCTAATCGTGCTCACATAACTTTCTAAAATACAGTGATTAATTTAAACGATCAATGGAAATTGAAATGTGTTGCGTGAATTGCAAAATTCTTTCTACAAATGCTACATCTGACATCATTATTATTAAATAATAGAGCTTATATTTTTCAAATAATTGGACGTATGATTTCAATATATGTTCATAAATAGCCTACCAGACATTTTAAAAGACTGTTAAGAAGTGCATCTTTGTGTGGAGCATTTTACTTAATCGTAACAAATATTGGCACATAGAGTCAAAAGGTTGGCCTCCCCTGGATTGAAACAATTACCAATAACCAAACCTATCATTGTATGTACCAGATGAAACCGAAGCAAATAACAAATTAGTGGCCCTGTTTCAACGACATAGTGTTGAGCCAATTCAGCTATTTATATAAAAATGTTGAAGTGCCGTAGGTTTTTGCTGCTTATGTGATGTTTGTCCAGCCTGAAATTGAACCAGCTCTGAATAGACCTCTAACACAGGCAAAAGCATTACCACTCGACTGCCTAACTGTAACGTTGTACTGAAGTTCTGACATTATTTCCGGTTTCGTCCAAAGTTTTTAATAGTCTGGAGTACGATTTGCTGTTTTACGTTGCAAATAACGAAAGTCTTAAAAAGCTATTTATTCTTCACAATTAATTATTGTTACCGAATTTTGAATTGAGTTATGAAACGTACTAGGGGTGTGTTGCAATAGCTGTAGGCATGTTTGCTTTGAAATATGGACCGTTCCAAAAAAATTGTGGTTCAAGCTAGGAGTTTTTTTTGACAGTTTTGGTAAGTAAACTTCAATTCCGGGGTAATTTAAAATATCAGCATCAGTACATTTCTAGTATGTGGTCGTAGTATAGCAAAATAGTCAAGTTTTAAAAGCTGTGATTTTTTTTTAAGCATTCATGGTTAGAAAGCTTGCGTCAAAAATTTAAACGTGCTCGTTTGAGCATTTCATCTACCCAACGAGAAGAAATGGTAAAAAAATATGCCTCAAACAGTTCCAAAAGAAAGAAAAGAGAAACCTGTTTGCAAGACTCTACGCTTACAGGCATGGCAAGATGTAAGAAAATTCGTCTAAGCTATATGGTAAGTTAACTTTCATTTGAATTCTTCTTCTTAGATTTGCTGGTATATTTAAATTTAGTATTTGCTTCCGTAATTGTTGTGATTTATGAATTTCTAGTAATTTTTTAGCAACATTTTCTAGTTTTCGGCTGATTAAAGGGCCATTCAGGTTGGAGGTTTTCTTCTCTGAAACGGTTTAGAAAAATTGTAAGATTATAGAAAAATTGTAAGATTATTATCTTCGCCAAATGTGGGCTTTCGACTACCTTCCATCCCAAGATATCACAGCAGTTTAAATTTTCCTCTAACAAATTTCGCCAGTGATGCCAATTAAAAACAAAATTTCGAGTTACAACAAGTTTCAAACACTTTATGTGTTTTGTGAAAGCAATGTTTTTAAAACAAAATAAAGTGTTGGAATTGCAAAGTAACAAGCCTTTCAAGTAAATTATGTCTAACTTTCTAAAACTTAATCTTCCATCACATCGCTGACGAAATGGTTAAGTCTGAAGTAACGAGAAAATACCGAACTTTAAACTGCACTATCTTAAAATGACAAAATGTACAAAGCTTAAAATTTGGTGAGGATGCGATTTAGGCTTTTCCAAACATTTTAGTCAACAGTGAAAAACTTGGCTTGAAATGTGAAAATATACTTTTATATTGAAAAGGCAAATGATGTTTCACACTTACCCTTTTTGTTATTAACGTTTAAGATTTTGGTTGCAGTAGCCTGTACTGCAGTGAAAAGTGATCAAAAATTATCTAAAGCTGCTTATGTATTTATGTTAACATCAAACTAAGTTGCTGTTGCAAGAAAAATTCTGTGTTTTGCTGTAGTTCTATGTGAGCGAATCTGAAGACGAAGTCAGCATCCAAAAGCATATTGAGACAATGAAGGAAGAAGTCAAAAAGAAGTGTCTCACCGCATCACTACCTTAATATGCAATTGAATGAACAGAACTAGATCGATTCGTCAAGAAGAAGTCATACAACTTGTTCCAGTAAAAGAATTGCTGGAAAAGTATGCTCCGCTCGGTGAAGGAAATGGAGTAAGCTTTGGTTATACTGTATCTATCAAAATTTTTCAAGTTTTATTTGGCTTCTGAAGAACTTGGTCTTTTTTGTATGTTAGGCATATGGTTACTTGATTGTAGTAAATTATTTCTTAATTTTGTTATTTGCTCAATTTTCTACCATATTCTAGTATTGGCTGGAGTTGGCTGGAATCAAGCAAACAGTGAGGATTTGAGTTAAAATTCCAAATTTTAAAAGTGGTGATGATTCAAAATGAAATTTTATTTTATGAACTGATTATGGAGTTGCAATCTCGGTGAGGTTACAAAATTTTGAACATTATTAATTGTTTGTTGAACTGCATAATTTGATTTGCATCAAAGTCATTTGAGAAATTACGACGTAGATAGTTTTATAGGTTAAAAAAAATCCTAAGGGTAAGATCAGTAAATGGTTTGCCTCTCTTTTTTCAGATAATCGAAGAAATGGATGCAATGTGGAAAATAGACTGCCTAAAGTTAATTCAAGATAAAAAGTTTCTTTTTCTGATACAACAAGCAAAACAGAAGTTGCCGGAGTTTGTTCAACAATTCATGACCTTAGGTTTAGTGTTATTATCATTTTTGGTTTGCTTGGAATGATCATTCAATTCATACCGGCACTTTACCTCTGTTCTCATTAGGTTTAGCCAGCAGCCGCGTTAGCTTAGAATTCAGCCCGGGCGACGTGAGTTCGTGTTTTCTCTCTCAGTAGCATATGGTTAGTAACTGTGGTAACTGCTATAAACAAACTCCCGTTCCCTTGCTTCATGTTTGTACGCTTTTAAATGCACATGCTCTTTGGTATCCTGTGATTATCTCATGCATTTTTAAAAGCGAGCAAATGCTTGGGGTAAAATAACTTACTGTTTTGCATAAAAAAGTTGCATTTTTTGCAAGTGAAATAATTGCTGTGTTATTTAAAGTTGAGCAGCAAATGTACAACATGAAGATTTTTAATGAACTCTAAGTTTCTAAGGTATCAGTTTGGTCTAATAATCAAAATTTAACAGTCTAATGTATTGAAAAGACCAAGTAAGTCATGAATTCTGATAACAAAATTCGCATTGTCGACTTCTCGCCTCTTACCACTTCTGTTGATTCCCACTTTTATTTGACTTATACGATTTAATAATTTTGTCTTGAATAATGGGAAGGCAGTTCGTTAAAGTGCTAAGTGAAAGCGCTGTGCTTTGAAATTACACTTTGACAAGATTTGAAATAATCCGTCATATATATATATATCTGAGTTACAAACAACAAAAGTGATAAAATTAAGCGAAAAAAATGACAATTTTGAATGTTTTCTTTTTGGATTCTCTAAAAAAGTATTTGCTGTAATTGCATACTGTACTTAATTATTCTTCGGTAAACGCCAAAGGCAGCTAAAAAAATTTGGCCGTAGCCGAATATTGCCCAAGGTGGGATTTCTTTAACCTTTGGCATCGAAGTTTGGTCGGAAACTACCTTGGACGTTTTTTTTTATTGCTTGCTTGAAATCATTCTACCACTAAGTATACTCGACATTTGATTGGACTTTTTTCATCCACACAAATTCTTGTCCTCACGGCCTTGCTGGTGCTAACTTTAGCAATCATATTTCCCTCATAAATCAAATCAAATCTTTCATTATACTCACTGTAATATGCCGGAGCGTGTAACGAGTTGGCGGCGCCCATCTCCACGTCATTGCGCCTGGGCAACACAGCTCCTTTTAAAGAAATGTCGCAACGGTGGCGAGCCGTTGGCAACACTGTGTCCGATTTGACTGGCCCAAGATTTGAACCTCAGACCTCCCGCTCCAGAGATGAACGCGTTATCGCTCGACCAACTGGCCGTTAACAAACCTATTTTGATTTGATTTTAATTCTTATACTCCTGCCAGGAGAGAGCAAGCGGTGGCACAATATCCTTTGGACGAATTCTTCCAAGTTTTCTGTTGTTCTTTGACCTCTTCTTTTCCATGCAAGTTTGCTGCTTGTTCGAAGCAACAAGCAAAGATAAATTATTGTGCAGCGCCTTATTTAAAGGACGTGACCAGGGAGCGAGTTAAACCTCAAAAAAAAAACCTTTACTCAAGTCTGATGAGCAAGTTCAGACTCTCTTGTTTATTCTTATTCGAGTTATTCTTTGACGACGAATCCGTTGTAATAATCATTGCTTGCGCTTGAATACAGAGGTGTACAACGGAGCCGGAGTCGAATTTTAAAAACGGGATGATTCGGCTGTTGCTTTGGATTAGGATCTGGATCAGGGTTGTGATTTTTTGCTTTTTCCGGATCAGGATCAGGATTCTATTTTGGATGATAACCAATGATTTTAAAGTTGCTGCATTATAGTTGCTCAATTTTTCCCTTTCTTTGTTCTTAGCTTTGCTTCTTTAATTGTTAGATTGTTTTGTATGCTATTAATCAGTGGAGCGAAACCATTCGTACTTAAAACGTTCTGAATTTCTAATGTTACTCTCTAATTAAGCTTGCTGAGTCGAAATTAACTTAAATATAATGTAGTGTGGAACTGAAAAAGTGTCTACAATGGAATAACGGTAACTTTTATCAGGGCCAGCGTCAAGGGGGGACCAGGCTCAGGGGGGCTTGCCCCCCCCCAATCAACAAGCTTACTCTATTGAAGGCAGCGGCTTTTGTGCCTAGTTTCAAACTTTGGTCCCCCTTGATAAACGCTTAACCCCCCTAAGTCGACTGCTCTGCCGCCGGCTCTGCCTTTTATGTATGGATAGCTTTTTAGTGAAGTGTAAATGCTGTGATTAAGTAGGCTATAGGCCTATGTTGCGAAAAGTGTACCTGGTAGACCTTGTTTACTGGGTTATGTACCGATATTAGTTAGCCAAGTACCGGTACTGTTCGTTAGTTAGTTATCACTCAGCACTGGTAGTTAGCTCACTAGACGTAATCACTTCAGAATCTTGGGTGGATCATGGTCAGGGCAGACATTTACCAGCCAGTAGCCTTTTTTTTATGGAAGTTCTCGTTAGTTGTGTACAATTTTTTTTTTGTTTGCTGTATAGGTGACTACTGATTAGTTGTGTTATTCTGCACTGCATACAGTAAACTGCCAGTCGTCTTATTAATTTGGCCTAATTCAAATTAAGGAAATGAGTAACGAAGAACTTGATACTCTACTGAAGAACAAAAAATTGTATGAAAAAGATTATACTGGACATAAAAGCGATGTCTGGAAATCTTTTTCCATGCTCTACTAAAGATTCCAGTAGGTATGCTGAGTATGTTAGGTGCAAAATTTGTTCTTCTTATCTTAAACATCACAAAGCAAACAGTGGGACATCGCACTTGCGAATGCATTTAAAAGGTTGTGAAAAGCCTAGCAGCTCAAAATCTAGTGATATTGCCAGTTCTGAACAAGCAAGCATAACTGGATTTTTTAAACACAAATCGGACCCTCCCAAACAAGCTGTAAAACAAATGCAAACTGCTGCTATTAATTTTGTATCCTGGGATATTAGACCTTTAGCCTCTGTTGAAGGAAAAGAAATGGTGGATGTGGTTCAGACTGCCATCAATATTGGAGCCAAGTATGGCAACATGTCGGCTGAAAAATTACTGCCCAGTAGAAATACTGTTAGAAGAAAATTAGACCAAAAAGCAGCTTTACTAAAAACAAGTATTGTTGCCGATGTGCAAACTGCCATACAGCAAAATGGATTTGTTGCAATTACCACAGATTTGTGGAGTGATCTCAAAATGAGGCACTTCTTAAGCTTAACAGTGCATTTTGTTAAAAATCAAAAACTGGAAAAGTTTGTTTTGGCAGTTTACCAATTTGAAGAAGACCAAAAAACTGCCTATAACTTAAAGCAAAGCATTGTCTCTACTTTAACAGATCTTGGCATATCTTCAGATGTGATTCAAAAAATTTGTTTTTTGTGTCAGATCAAGGCAGCAACATTAAGGCAGCACTAAGCAACTTCCACCGAGAACCATGTGCTTGTCACATGATAGCCACTGTATTGCGACATACATTACAGTTAGACCAATTAAGCTCCCAAATTCTTCCTATGCAGAGCAGTGATGACCTTGTGGAACATTTAAAAGTCTTGCAAAAAAATGTAGTGGCTGCTTAAAGTTTGGCTACCTATTTCAAAAAATCTGGTTTAAATAAGCTTAGCATTTCATTAAAACAATCGAATGACACACGATGGAACTCAGTTTTAACTTTGGTGCAATCCATACTTAAGACATACGATGAAATTGAAAAGATCCTTTCTGATATTGGACAAGAAAGAAGATTGGCAGATATTAATATTACTCTGTTGGGTAGCCTTGAACAATTTTTGCAACCATTTTTTGACGCAACCAAAGCTCTGGAAAGGGATAATTTTCCAACGATACACCATGTTTACCAATGGTATATTAAGCTTAAAAGGTTTACAACTGAGAGATACACTGATTCCTGTTTTGTCAAGTTTTTTAAAAAAAAGAGCATCTTGTGCTCTTAATGAAAAGTTTCAAATTACTCCAACCCACAAACTAGCTTTGTTTGTAAACCCCAAATTTAAAAGCATGCGTGCTCTCAAAGAAGATGAAAAAAATGAAGTTTTGTGCATTGCCAAACACTACCTTGTGGAATTGTTTTCTACTTGTGCAACTGCCTCAGGACAAGGAGCCATTGATCGTAGCCCTCCTTGTGAAAATTTATTACTGGATCATGCATATGGTATGCCTACTTCCGCTAGCCGAAAAAAACAAAAAACAAGCGATATTGATGATGAATTTTTGGATTGGCAAGATAGCTACAGTGACACTGTCAATTGCAAGGTTGATGAAATCACTGGCTATGTTGAAGCAGTGTTTGATGATGAGGCGACGAACAGGTTTTGTGCATCTGATGGAAAATTTAACATTTTGGAGTTTTGGTCATCATCAACAATTAAAGCAAAATTTCCATAGCTCAGCAAACTTGCCCTTGGAATTCTTACTATTCCGGCATCAAGCGCAAGTAGTGAAAGGGTATTTAGTGTTTGTGGGACCACTATTTCAAAGCGAAGATCGCAACTAAATGCTTCAACTGTTGACGCACTAATGGTTGTAAATTCTTTCCATGAGTAAATGATGTTAATGTAAATTGTGCCTACAACCACATGAGGCTACTTGTTGCTTGCTTGTAACTGATGATGCACATGGGTATAATTAGTGATAACTAAATAGTTATTGCTGTGTGTGAAGATGCTATTGCTATGCATTAGAATTTATAGTGTAGAAGTATTATATGCATCTACATGATAAAGCAGTGAAAATGTGCTGTATTGCTGGTGTAAATATGCTTTTATTGTAGAAAAGTCTGAAGTGTATATACTGGTAGATTTTTGACTGTTTGTTCATTTCACAGTTGTTTTTTTTCACAATTTTGTTCACTATTTTATTACCTGTTTATTCATTTCACAATTTAGTGAACTAGTGGCTTATCTATCGTGTAAAATTTTGTAAATTAATCATTTTTTTATTGGTTTCTTATTTATCACAGCTTAACTTCTATATTTTCACAGTGCTTATTTTCTTACGTATTTTTTCAGGTTTTACTACTTTAAAAGTTATATTAATTCAAGAATAAAAATGTAATGAGTAAGTTTACAATACAAGTGACAAGTTCTTGAAAGCTTTGCCACTGTAAAGAAAGGCTTATTTGTTTGACTGACATCTGGTGAGTGATTATGTCTAATGGGTTTATGAGAAAAGACTGGAGCATGGAAAGGTACTGGTACGGTACTTAAATTTTCCACAGATCTTGTGATACAATATTCATTTTGGTGTTATACTGGTACCTTAACAGTTAATAAGCTATCAGTATAGAGTCCCGGTATATATATAATTTGTATATAATACCAATACAGGATTCGGAGTCGGATTCTGTTTCCTGAATTTTTTAGGATTCAGAGTCGGATTTTAATGCTTCGGATTCGGATTCGAATTGAAATTTTTAGACTTCGGACACCTCTGCTTGAATAATGTGCCACTCTGTTGTAAATCACAAAGTGCCCGATGACTTGTTATGCGATGATTTCAATGTGCATGCTTGTAAATATGTACTGTTAATTAATGTAGTGTATCTGTGGTATTTCATTATTGTTTGTTGCAGCTTTAATTATACTCATGTCCTTGCTGGTGCTATCTTTAGCAATCATATCTCCCACATTACAAACCTATTTTGATTTATTCTTGTCCACCTGTCATGAGAGAACGGCGTTGGTACTATATTCTTTAGGTGAATCCACACTCACTTATGAGTTCTTCCCATGTAAATTTGCTGCTTGTTTGAGGGCATCAAGCAGAGATATTCATCATAAATTGTCTTATCCAAGGACATAACAACGTGGCCAGGGTGCTCGTTGAACATTTCATTCTTACAACCTGGCTATATACCTACATATTTGCATTGCTCGTTACTTGAAATGCTGGTTGTTTGAATAAATATTAATGCCAAGATGGCTCGACCTTGTAGATTTGTGTAACCTATAATGGTTTTTTTAATGTGAAAGAACCTTTCAAAAAAGGTTCTTTTGATGTCAGAATACCCCATGTTTTGTAACGCCTAATTTGGTGCTTTTTCAAGCCTTTACAGGTTGATATTCAAACCTTGTAAGATTGTTATTTGATATCATATGGTTTTTATGCAAACCTAAAAGATTTTTTGGTAAAATACAATTAGGTTTGTTTAAAAACCTTCAGGGTTTTCCTTACTACCTTTTAAGTTCTTCAAAGAACCTTCCAAGGTTTGGATTAAAATTCATGTTAGGTTCGTAGAAAAACCCCTGAGGGGCTTTGAAGTACCTTGTAAGCTATATATCGAACCCTTACACTGCTTACAGGTTTCTATAAAAGAATCATGTAGGTTCTTGAAAACCTTTACAGGTTTCTGTCTGTACCTTTGTAGGTGCTTCATAAAAACCCTCTATGGTTTTTTTGCAAAGAGAAAACCAGATGTTTTGTAGCGCCTATTTTGGTACTTTTTCGAACCTTTTTCGTTTCCAGTGTATTATAGTTACTGATATGATAGAAGCGTGTTTGCTTCGAGCATGGTATGGTATCTAGCACAACATTGAATTGGCAACTGATTTGATTGATTTCCTTCATTATTGGCAATAGCAAAAAGCTGACGTAAATGTAGTATTTATCAAATTTGCTAAAATCGAGATTAGTTTTGCATTTGAAAACAGCTGTGCTAAAGATCATTAATGGAAAAAACTACAAACTGTAATTCACTGAAAAGTGAATTTAAAAATGTGTTGCGGCTTCAAATATTTACAATTCTGAAATTTGTCATATTGTTTCATATCTAAGATGTTGCACACACTACTGGAGTACTGGTGGCGGTATGTAAAAGATTTTGTCAAAAATATTATACATTAGCACTTTGAAGACCATTGCTTTTGAGTATTTTAAAAATGACTATTTCTATTTTGAACTCAAGTAGTTTTTTAAGTTACCATTTTTTAAAACTATTTCCAACAGTTTTACTATACACTTTCAAACTCATTTTCAAACTTCACTGCCTAGTTCATATCATTTAAGTATCACATGTGTGTTTGAAAATTTCGTTGGCATTGGGCTTTTTTCGCATATTTTTGTGTTATTAAGAGTGCTAATGATAATAAAAAAATTAGCTATAATTGATGAAATAAAAATACGATGTTGAGTAAATAGGTGAAATCACTGTCCATAGCCATCAGATACTGTATTGATGAAAAGTAACTTATTATTGAACAAACAAATCGTAACACATTTGAATACAATAAAACATTAGTATGCTTTAAAATGGCTGTTTCAATCAACGAAAAATATCAGTAAGGCAATATGCGGTTTACTGATTTCCAAAACAACAAACCATACATAACTCACTCTTGATGCTCATCGTAATTCTTACTCAAAGTAAATTCAAATCTTCGCTTTAGCATCTTTTTAATAACAGTCTTTGATGTCAGTTGCACTACATTGCAAGTAAATGTTCAACTTTTGGTCGAACTTTTGGGTCACGCTGTAGACAGCTTTTTACGATATGAAGCAACTTGGTATCAGAATAGTCACCGAAATCAATCCTGCACCAAAAATATCAGTTTTTACGCTGTTTGTAATGTTTTCATAAAAGTAAACAGAAAAGCTCACTGAGATTACAATATTTAAAATGGCTGCAAATTTTCTGTTTGAAAGACTAATTGGTACTGGTATGACCACTACACAAACAAAAAGCACCTTTATAGAGAGTTCTTGTTTGCAAATCTTTTCGGAAGCTGGACCACTACATCAGGTCAAGCTTGCAGAGCACAAAGTTTTAATTTAAATCACTGCAAGCATGTCTTTCCTTCAACATTGCTAGCAACAACAAAACACATTTTAAGTTTGAGATTTGAAGTGATGAGAAATTTTTTGATATGAACCACAGACATTCTACCAACTAAGCTACTCCAATATTGTGCTGCCACACCAAGGTGATTTGGTCCCTCATGCAAACGTGGTCCAAGGGGATTGAAACAGCAAGAAATTGATCAACAAAAAGTCGCCTCCAAGTGCCTATACCTACAGTACTTTTACAAAACCACTGATTTTCACCAAAAACACTATACGATACCAAACTTATATAAAAAAAACTTCACCTGCATGCAGGGTTGGTGATGGCATTTAGTTTTATAGATTGATGACTGATATGTTGAAATGGTGTTCGGCCATACATCATAAAGTAAAGAATACAACCCAGTGACCAAACATCAGCACTTGGACCAACCTGCAACACAAATGACCATAAAAAAGCAAGAAAAAAATGTAATGATCAATGAAATAAATTAAAAGTAAAAAATAGCTTGTTATGGATTTTAACTACTCCAATTTGGTTCTAACTTCATGATCAACTGATTGGTTGATGTACTGTAGTGTACAAGTTTAAGATGCTCATGTTAAGCTAAAAAACTAAATATAATGATAGTTCAGTTTATACGTTTTATTGTCACATATTTTAAGCGATAATAAAAAGGCAATAAAACAAAAAACATGCAGTGATGAGGAGATGAAAAAGATCAGACTTGCAACCATTACAGTAGAACGGTTGCTGAGTCTGCATCTCCTCTCCAAAAAAATAAAGATAAAAAAACCAAACAATTAAACGGTACTGTTTTGCTCTCTAAGCAATCTTTGCTTGAGTGGTTGACATACTAGCAACAGTGAAACTCTGTTTGACAATCAGCAAGGGTAAATCATAACCATAATCAAGGACATGAAGTAATTTGCATTCACAACAAGTTACCTTGAACTTAGGGGCTGAAGCCTGAAATCCCCCTGACATATCCATAATTGTTTCAGGAGCCATGTAATTAAGTGTTCCAAACTACAAAAAAATTAATGGCACATAAATGGTAATGTGAAAAAAATATAAGAACTATCATTTCTAAAAACAAACTCTTCGAGGTAAAATAAATCTACTCTGCAGTGTTGCAAGGTAAAGTTTCCTTTTTCAAAAACTTACGCAGTAAATTTTACAAGTATTTAGGAAGAGAATGCAGTTACAAAGCATCAGCAGGGGGTTAGTATTACAAAAACACTAAAAAAAGGTAGCAGAGCTAGAAGAGAGCCTGATTTGTACAAGTTTCAAATTTAAACTGACAACAACTCAAACTGTTTTTGTCAAACGTAATGTTTATTTTGAGATCAAAAGGTCCCTTCCTTGTCTCCAGCCAACGTAACTGGGGATTAAATATGTAATTACAACTTATTCACATAATTAATAGACTTGAAGCGATAAAGTTTGCTGTGATCACAATATCATAAATGCAGTAATATGCCCATTGCCTTTCTTTCATCAGACATTTACGCATTGGAATAAAACCTTTTTTTCTTAAATGTATAGTAACAAGTTAATCCAAAATATATGAGCTAGCAAGTTACAATCCTACAGTACCTGTGTGTCTTTAATAATACTTGTAGCATCAGCTTGCAGTGAGCTTGCAATTCCAAAATCAATCAATTTCAAATTTCCTTTCACAAGCAGAAAGTTAGCAGGTTTCAAATCGTGATGAATTACACCTTAAAACAAAATTAAAGATTGGAGCATGAAAACTGGACTTAAGAAACAGTTTCACTAAGAACAAAATAGTCAGAGCTGTCGTACCAATGAAATAAGGTTTAAGACAGCTTTGGCTATGTTATTCTTAGTAACATTAGAGATGTTATGAGTGTGGTGCTTCTCCAAGTTTCTTTGCTGCAATTAACAGGTTTACAAAGTTGCGAAACGTGCAGCAAGCCAGCAATAAAAACCTCATTTTAGAAGTTTCAATCAGCAAAGTTAGTTCAAGTAGGTTCTAGCATACAACTAACTTCGTACATATTCTGGACGTTTGGGTGCTTGTTCCTTCTTTTTTATCAAAATTATTTCACAAAAAATAAAAGTGCGTTCAAAAGCGTTCATCGTTTCAAAATAAACAAACTGATTTCTATAATACATAATATACGTCTCCTTGAGATAATTATCTACTATTTTCTGTGACAACCAAATTCAAACGACAATCAACTTAAATTGAAAACAATCAAACAACTCCTTTTTTTAATCCTTACAGTAGTTTTAAAAAGTCAAATAAAGTTTACAAAATTAACTCTAACTAAAAATAAAATCGTAGCAACACACTAGCGAACCTAAATGCAATGTGCACAAAGAGGGACTCATCAGATTTTAATCTTGTTTCAACCATTTATTTTATTTGTTTTGGGCATAGAGACTGAAACATTCAAGTAATCTTAAAATGAATTAAAAAACCAAAAGTTGAGCATATATTTTCATTGAACATTATCATCAGTCAAAAATTTATTTTATCTGCTGATGATCAGACAAGTAATGCTTTGAAATGTTCAGTGAAATCGTATGTTCAAGCTTGAGATCTTCACTTAAAGTGAGATTTTTTACCATTTGAATTCAAGTACATGACAAGCATGAGTTATTATTTTTATAATAAAATTTCGGTTAAGAGGTTAAAATTTTTTAAATTGCAAAGTGCATATCTGCAGAACTTTTAATTTCTGATAGCATTTTATTTTATTCGAAACGTTTTTGTCGCATTTTCTGAATGGCCCTCTTCAGCAAATTAAAAAGCAGTTCACAGTAACTTTTAAAATTTAGAAATAAAAGGTTATCACAATATCTGCAAACCACAAATGTGACAACATAACAAGTTAACAACCACTATAACTTCATACATTTGATATTGTGACACACGTTACACCTTTTTCATAGTAAAATCAGGTCAGAAAAAAAGAGAAAAATCAAGCAACACTGTAAAATAACAACACCGTGTATGGTACGATATAGACAATAGATATACAGAAAAAAAAGTTTAAAACACATTCAAAAGAAAATAGCAACATTGGATCATAGATTCAAAACACATTAAAAAAAGCAAAGGCTAATGCGCCACTTTTACGTAAGCTTTATCTTCAACATATTGATGATGTGTATGCGATTTTCAATTGCTTTCAAAACTGCGACGAGTTTCTTCCGATTTTGAACGCACAGTATCAAAGCGTGTAATTTACAACTGAAAAAGCCACAGATTCACTGCTTTTTCTTGACGTGGAAATAAAATTTGACGAATTTGGTTTTAAAACCAGTGTCTGGCGCAAACCTACATACACGGGATTGTTGTTAAATTTTCGATCAACTTGTCCAAATGGTTGGAAATCTGGCCCAATTACTTGTTTATTAAAACGTGCCAAAATTATTTGCTCCGATTATGAATTGTTTAAAAATCAAATCACTAAACTAAGAAGCATTTTCGCGAAAAATTGTTATCCAAATTGGTTTTTTGATAAATGTTTGAGAAAATTTGAAAATAGCACCAAATCTGACACACAAGATAAAGAAGATGACTATGCGTAAGATAAAGATGACTATGCGTACATACTTGGCTTGACGTATTTTGGAAAACCATCGCGTATTTGCATCCCAATTGTCTACCATACTAAAGCAAAGATTTAATGTTCGAATTTTTACTAATTGCACTTTGCTTAAAACTGGGTCATATTTTTATCTAAAACCAAAAACTTCTGCTGCCCTAAAATCCAACGTGGTCTATAAATTTAATTTTCACGTTATGTGCATACGACATATATTAGTTATGTCAAAGCGCCACTTGGTGACTAGAATGAGAGAACACTTGTAGCTTAACTCCAACTCCGCCAAAAAGTGCCATAAGCCAACACATTTCTTTTTGCCAAACTTGGCAAAATTGTAATTTGGATGTTAGTTCGTTTAAAAAAATTAGAAACTGTCACAATGAATATGAAGCCCAAATACAGAAGGCATACTGATAAAAAAGCTAACACCACGATTGAATTCACAATTATATGCCCAACAGTTGCTCTTCTCTTTTCAATATGTTTTAAACTTTTTTTTTTATATGTCTATATTGTACCATACACAGTGTTATTTTACAGTTTTGGCTTGATTTTTTTTTTTTCTGACTTGATTTTTCTATGAAAAAAGGTGTACTGTACGTCACAATATCAAATGTATGAAGTTATAGTGATTGTGATATTGTCCCATTTGTGTTTTGCAGATATTTTGATAACATTTTATTTTTAAATATTAAAGTGACCGTGAACTGCTTTTTAGTTTGCTGAAGAGAACCATTCAGAAATAGCACTGAAAACGTTTCGAATAAAATGCTATCGGGAATTAAAGTTCTGCTGATATATTATTTTCATAGTATCGAATTATGACAATATTTAAACGAAGAATATTAAACAGAACTGCGAATGCCATCATCACAAATTCACCATGATCATGAATTGTCTTGACAGCTGACAGCATTTTCTTCCAAAAATACCAAACTTCATAGGCTTCTAACTTGATCTTGTGGGTCTTGTGCTGGTGCATAAGTTTAGCCAAATCCGTTGAACCACATTCCATTACCATCAAAATACTTTGACTTGTGATCTCACTGTGAAAATACAATTACTTTTGAGATAGTAGTTTAATAAATACAGTATATCACTTTGCTTTTTTAAAGAAGCATACTGAGGATACCTTGTTGTTACTGCGAAGGTTGCAAGAAGAACATTGAGCAAAAAAAACAAAAGAATGTGTGTTTTGTTGATTCGGAAAAGGCATTTGACAGAGTACCAAGAAGAGTGATGGAGTGGGCTATGAGAAAGAAAGGTTTGCCAGAAAAGTGCGGAAACAAAAGTTAGAGTTGGATCATGGCTGTCGGAAGAATTTCCTGTGAAAGTTGGCGTACACGAAGGATCTGTGTTGTCACCTTTGTTGTTTGCAATGGTGGTGGGTAACGTTACGGAAAATGCAAGAAAAGGCTACATGAAGCAATTTTTTTACGCAGGCAATCTGGTCCTAACGGGGTAAAACTATGGAAGAGTTGAGAGAGAACTTTGATGAATGGAGAGAGGCGTTTAAAAGAAAAAGAATGAGAGGCAATCTTGGAAAGGCACAGTTGATGGTGAGTGGGATGGAGGAAGAAACATTCAGCAGTAAGATTGATGCTTGTGACATTTGTGGAACAAGAGTTAAGTTAACTCGGAGTTATGTACAGCACGTGGTAAGTGGGTTCACGCAAGATGCACGAATAAGAAAATGATAGTTTGTAAAAAATGTGGAGGCATAGTAAAGAATTTGAATGAACCAGATGAAAATACTGTGTGATGGTGTGGAAACTGTAACTAAGTTTGCTTATCTAGGTGACAAATTAAATGCAACTGGTGGGTGCGAAACAGCGATAACAGCTAAAACAAGAATTGGTTGGATGAAGTTCAGAAAATGCAGTGAAATACTCAAAGGCAAAAGGTTTTCGTTAAACATGAAAGAGGTTTACAAAAGTTGTGTAAGATCAGCTATGTTGTATGGAAGTGAAGCATGATGCTAGAAAGAAAAAAAAATGGCAATTTTAAGAAGCACACACAGAAAGAGCGATGTGTGATGCTATTAGATCGAAGAAACAGCAAGGAGTTGATGGACATGTTGGGTATAGAAGAGTCTTAGGAAAGGATGGCTAAAGGAAGTAGAATACGGTGGTACAGTCATGTTTTGAGGAAAGAAGATGAAAATATGAAAGTGAAGGCTTTGTTTGAAATTTGAAAGGCGTGGTAGTAGAGGAAGACCGAAACGAACATGTAGAGAATGAAGAAAAATGGACTGGTGAAAGAGGATGCATGTGACTGAGCAAAATAGTAAAGTGTTGTAAAGACCATGACCATTCGAAATCCGGCCAACTCCGTTGACAGGACAATACCGCATCCAAAATGAGATAATGATGATGATGAAGCTAAATATCAAACAATTTGTTAAGTGTAGTAACCAAATAAAAAAACAAAATCAAAAAAAATCATCTGCATCTTGCTCTCTTGAAACCTAAGGTCTACATGCTGAGTTAAGATACACTTACTGGTCGTAAAGATCAATAATATTTTTGTTTCCTTTTAAGCGTTGAAGGAACTTTATTTCATTGACAAATCCATCTTTCACAGATATGTCACATCCACGTAAATTAACCTAAATAGTTTTAACCCACCATCAACAAACCAAACAAAACATATACTGTACAACAACGCACTTGCTTTTCAATAATCTGCTGGTCCTTTATTTTTGTTTCACCCACCTAATTATGACAAAAAGCACTAGAGCTTGTTTTTAAAAAAAAAACGTTATGATTTTAGCTGAAGTGTTAGGAGTGGTATGGTAATAATCAGCAGCGTGGTAGAGTGGACAAAGGCATCGTTTTTACGATAATTTAATCGCATGATCCTGATTCAACCTGCACCCTGGGACATTGTTGCGTCCTTGGATAAGATACTTAATGGTGATTATCCCTGCTTGGTGGCTTCAAACAAGCAGCAAATTCAGTGGACAAAATTCAAAATCCACGGAATATTGGATCACTGATAACTCCTAAGCAGGTGTGGATTCTTGCAAGCATGAAGTAGTCATTGCATTGAAAAGTGTGTGGATCGTCCAATAGTTAGCATCTGACGCTGTCTGGTGACAGGAGTATAAATATGCACAACAACAATAACGACAAATAGCAATGTTGAAAAATCGCAAAATCAATGCCTTTTGCAATTAAAATGCAGATTGTAGCATCACTCTGTAGCTCTACTGTACTTTGGCTATTCTTGTAGTGTACGATTGTACGTAATGAAAATAATTGTGAAGATTGCCAAACACAAACGAGACATCTTTTAAATACTTTTTGTTAAGAAAACTTCGATACAGGCCAAGGTTGCCACAGAACTGCTAATTTTTTAGATCTTTCAAATTAAATTCCAGAACTTTCTTAGATCATTTTCTAGGACTGTTTAGGACTATTCTTATAAGACATAATTTTTACTGTTACGCTTTCATTTACCTACTTTTTTGTATAAATTATGAGATACAAAATTTTAGATTGTTTAGATTTACCCCTGAAAATTTCCCCATTTACGGGTGAAACAGATTGTTGGGATTTACAGGTTTTGAATTTCTATGTTTTAATACTGTGGTAATCTACTGATATGATTACTTGATTATGGTGAGAATAATTGGTATCTATTAGCTAAGTTCGATTAGTCAGAAGAAAGCCAAGAGATCTTATAGTTTTACATTAAATGATTACCACCAACCACCTTTTTTATCACTATAAGCAATTGACATTAACTGAAATTATGGTCGATTAAAGAATTTTACCACAAGGCAAAAAAGGTTTACAAAATGCATTGCGATTTTGAATGACAAATCTACTTATCATCAGTAAGTAATCAGAATGTTCATTTCTTTGAACCTTTTCGTTTGGATCAAGGCAGAGCTCTCTCCATTTTAACGATTCTTCAAGGGAAATGTCAGATCATAAGCTTTGAAATGAACATTTTTGATTAAAGCATTACTTAAGTTCCGTACCACCAACACCTTTTTTATCACTATGAGCAATTGACAGTAACCAAAATATTGTGGAAAGTTAATAAATGGAACATGTAAATCAGCTAAAGTAGGTATATACTAAACTGACATGATCTGCAAAATTTTTTCAGAGCATTCTCTATGGCAAAAACTAAAATATAATCTTTGAAGATATTTACCTGTTTTATAGCTTTAATTGCTTTAGAAAATGGGTCTAACGCTTCATAAACTTTGCTAGATCCTCCAAAACCAAGTTCTTTAATAATTATGTAAGGTTTCTCGTGTATGCGAAGGATTTTATTCTCATGAAACCATTCTTGCAACTCAACCTCTGAAATAACAAACTAGCTGAATTTCACATTTTAGCAAACAAAAATAGCTACAATTATCAATATCATCATCTTGCATATTATCATTCAACAATAGTACCAATAAACGATACAGCATGAACAAACAATACAAGTATGTAGTTTAAGAACGACTCACATGGGCAGCCAAACAGTATTCAATGCTGTTAGCCTAACGAAGCCAATGTAGCATAATATTGGTCTAGCGCAAATGCTAGCTTGCACAATGAACATCTGCTGAAATTTTATTAAATTTCACAGAACCGGTACATCTGGTCTAATGTTGTTTGAAATTGCATAACCTAACTTTCTTGCAATAGGTACATCTCATAAGTCAGGGGTCGAAACTAACTTTTTTAGCCACTTGCTCATTGAGCAAGTGATATCAAATGTCCACTAGTCCGGGAAGATTTCAACTTGCCGAAAAATAAAATAGATACAATAAGTTTTGAGGTTAACTTTGGAAAAAAATTTGTTAAATGTACTTCTTGGCAAAAAGCACCGAATTTGCAAAATAAGCGTAGTCACTTAACCTATTTTGAAAATCAAGTTATTGAGCGGGATGTTATGCCAGACGTTAATGTGACGTAGGGTAATAAGTAACTTTTTCCAATCATGCATAACGCAAAAATTGATTTTTTAATTGTATTTACTTCGGTTATTACATTACGATTTGTTGCAAGTGCATTTTTAATCACAAATATTTTGGAAACTACACCGGTTAGAAAGTCGAAGTTTTTTGCTAAACTTATAGAACCTAAAAGATCTTCAAAACAATCATTACAAAAAAATTGCAAAATTCTTGATGATGTCTTCATGCAGCGCAGGGTAGTACTTGAGATATCTGAAAATGCGGATAATGCGACAAGCAAAGGAAATTTTTTCTTAGAAAAAAAATATATATAATTTTGCAGAATGCATCTGAGTATCAAAAAATCTGCGTGCAATTAAAAAACTGAGTTAATTGCAATCAATGATGTGCGTACGATTAAACAAAGTGTTAATTATGATGATTACGAAGTGCTTACCTAAAATAAACCACGCAACAGTTTTCTCTACTAACATAGGCTTTTTATTTTATTGCAACAAAAGCGGAACTAAATTGCGTCTCCAAATAATCTTTATTGATGTTGTTGAAAGAGATTTTGATCGAAATCGGTTTTATTGAAGAAATGAGAACTACTTGAGGTTTTAGTGAGTTCATTCGGTCACCACATATATTCACTCGGTTACCACAAGGTAATAAAGAAGAGCCCCAAAGATTTCTTCCCAATTCCCCTTATTCGCGAAGATGCAATTTACTTCGTTTGACTCAGTATCAATTTGTGACGTCACACCAGGCATGAATGGGCAAAAATTTTTTGCTGACTAAGGAATGCGATCTTTGATGAGGAAGGTAAGAGGATTCTGCTTTAGACAGCAATTCTATTTCAAACTAAATTCATTGATGGCATTATACGAGTGATATAATCTGTTGTATCGAAGTTAGACCAGCTTTGTGATGTTTTTAACTTATGAATGATCTAAAATTTGAAGCTATATAATAATATAAAACGATCATACTGTAGATCTGTACTGGTAACAAAGGTCTGCAGAAAGTCTAAATTAAATATATATGCCTATTGTAGGCTATTGCCAACAATAACATCCCTTAAACAACACCAACCTGGTCTAACAGTCTATTCTTGCCAGCTCTTTTTTACAAAGCTAAGGTAAGTTCCGTTACTGGTAATGTACATCCACCAATAAGTAATTTTATACAACAACAGAAAAGTGCTGTTAGGCCTATACTTTAGGGTGTCCATGAAGTCCGTGTGCACTTTAAAAAAACTATAACTTTAATTGTATTTGCAATAGAAATAATTTGTAAAAAGGATTTGATAGAAGAAAATCGATATTTTTCACGTTTTATTGAAATTATTAAAATTTCCATATGTCCTCCATCATTAGCAATACAAGAGTAATACGATTTTGCAGTTCACGAAAATCATTTGCCAACTGATTTATAGTAGTGCCTGAAATCACATTAGTTATTTTAGCCTTCAAATAACTAGGTTTGATTGCATACACAATTGTTTTTACTGTCCCCATAAAAAATCTGATTAAGTCAAATCTGGCGAACGTGGAGGCAACTAAAATGGTTCTCTTCTTTCGACCCATCTGCTGGAAATTCCTGATTTAGAAACTGTCTAACACGCAGAATTTACTTATCTAAAAATCGTTACAAATTTTGTAGAGAAGAATTATTCAATAGCTATACTTAAAACTAGACATGAAACTTTTTCAACATTTTTACTGATCATTTGTATCACAAATAAAATTAAAGTTATAAATTTTTCAAAGTGCAACGGACTTTATGGACACCCTGTATATAGTCAGGATAGGCTTATCTTAGATCTGTTATCAAAAACTAGTGCAATAATACAGTAAGCCTAATCTAATACCCACAACTTACAAACTAGTAGCAATAAGTAGCCTATCCAAATCTAAAAACTTGGCTACTGCTATTGGTACCTGCTGACCTAGGCGACCAGTACTGATCTACAGTATCATCGTTTATGGCTTCAAATTTTATATCATTCAAAGGCTAAAAACATCACAAAGCTGGTCTAACTTCGAAACAACAGATTATATCACTCGTATAATGCTATCGATGAATTTAGTTTGAAATAGAATCGCTGTCTAAAGCAGAATCCTTTTACCTTCCTCATCGAACATTGCACTCCTTAGTCAGCGAAAAATTTTTGTTAACTCATGTGATGTCACAAATTGATACAGAGTCAAGTGTATTTTTGCGAATAAGGGGAATGGGGGAAAAATCTTTGGGGCTCTTCTTTATTACCTCAAGTAGTTCTCATTTCTTCATTAAATCCAATTTCAAGCAGCATCGCCTTAATACGCTGTATTTTGTTAGCTTGCCCGTCGGGCAAGTTAAGCAGAAAAATAACTTGCCCAAGGTGATTTCAGCTTGCCTCGGGCAAGCAGCCAAGCGTTAATTTCGAACCCTGTAAGTCAACTCTATGAACTGTATAATTTCAGCCATAAATCTAGATGTTCAAAATACAGCTTTCCGTGAAACATGAACATTCAGCATTTTTTACTTATTACCTGAGCAATGAGGACTAGGCATTCTTTCCTTAGCATCTGCAACTGTGGTCTCTTTCATTGGCTCTGGTGGTCTTTTATTTTCTTTTAAAAGTGGAGATTCCATTAGTGGGGAGCCAGTTCGAGCTTTTTTTCTTTTGAAAATGCAATCCCCTAGTTTTTCATCAGATTCATGTTCAGAAGTCCTAGCAACGATAAAGTGAGGATAATCAAAATTCTCCTTGGTGGTATCGATATCTTAGTAATTACTGAATTATGAGTACTGGTACAAGCAAAGATTATGAACATATCTACCTCGCTAAAATGATGATGGTTTGCGGAAAAGTGCACAATATTTCAATGCAAGCTTTTCACTGGTCAACTGCCATTAAACGAGAATGGTCAAAAATCCAAACTCTTAGTTTTCAAGAGTCCTTGTCCCTATACTCATTGATGTTCATGAATTTTGGAAATGACCCACAAAGTACGATCTCAAGTGCAAGCGTCCAAAATGAGTTTTTTATGAAGAATTACATGAGTCACATTATTTGATAGGTGCATATTGCAAAGCTAACAACTTTAAATATTCTGCTTACCAAGCTTCCAAAATGAGCTTTTTATGAAGAATCACATGAGTCACGTTATTTGATAAGTGCATATTGCAAAGCCAACTACTTACAATATCTGCTTACCAAGCTGCAAATCTTTATCTATTCAACTAAAAACCTCAGTTTAAATAGTTTGACTATGTGAACGCAATGCCTGAGAAAAGGCTTACCAAACACGTTTTACTTGTAAAAATAAAAAAAAAAGGTTTGTAGGATGACAATGAACAAGAAGTATCAATTGTAATAAAGACTTTGAAGAGAATTAAGACTTTACCAACCAAAACGAAAAAAGTAATGGGAGATAGTTAAGCATGGCAGTGTGGCAGCTCAATCTCTAGCTGCTGTCGCCATAACCTCTACAAAAAATAGGCAGTGGAGAAAAAGAGACAATAAAATTAAAGCACCTTTAAAAGCCTTATTTTCGCAATTTAGATTTAACTTAGCCTTCAAAATCAATTACACACATGACTTGAAATTTAGCAAATAACTTCAAACCTTTGTTTTAAGCAAAGTATTCTTTGAGGTTTTCCAAAATGCTGAATAGATGAACCTGCAACAAAACCACATAATTTATTAGTAACTAAAGTAACTTCAATAATGGTTTAGGGTCAAGCTAGAAATGAACAAAACTTAAGTATCACAACTTTTCTTGTTTTAAGTTGTTTTGGAAATATTTATGCTCTTGTCTTTCTTCCCCAACTCAAGCAATGGTATACTCAATATACAGTATACATGAAGCGCTAGACCTAAAAAGAAAGTACACATTTAGTTCAAAGCTTACTCGCATCATTGTTTTCTTTAGCTCCTTTTTTGGTCCTTGGTTGCTGTTGATACGTACCAGTAATTGACTTGGTAGTGGAGCCACTGCAATTGACAACAAACAATAATATCGGATTTGATTTTGAGAGCAAAATCAATCTTACTTTTTTATAATGCTATTGAGCAACAGATAATGAGCTTATGGGCTTACAGTGTGGGGCATAACATTCCCAACTTATACTTCTAAACTACACAGGATACAAAACAAAGCCATTAGAATTGTTAGTGGAAGTAGTTGGATTGAAACTGCTTCACCTTTATATAAAGCTTTAAAAATTCTGCCATTGTCATTATTATTACATTTTTCAACTGTTAAATTTGAGTATAACCATAATAGATTGCTTCTTCCTCTGCAATTCGATAACTACTTCACTCTAACTAAACGTGTACACTCACGCAATACAAGATTCTCTTCTAACAACCAATTAATTATTCCATTATTTATAACTCAAAGATCAATAATATGTATTGGAGCTTAAGTTGTGGAACTCCATACCTGAATACTTAAAAAACTATTCCTTTTCAAAGTTTAAAATTGAATACAAAATCTTTCTACTGTTCTGTGCGGATTGAAATTTTTTTTGTTGTCTCTCTACTATAGCTCTATGTAGGTATTTAAGATAAAGTGTTTCTAACCTGCCTTGCTTTGATGTGCCCTTTGCTAATTGCTCCGTTTTCTGTTTGTTTCTTTGTTTTTTTATTTTGTTCGCAGTAACTGTATCGAGACCGTAAGTTCAGTTGCTATTGAATTGCTTAGTGACAATAGGGTGACTGCTGACTTGAAGACCTTACAGTCCCTTCACAGCCACCCTGTTGGAGCAACTGCACACTGATTTTTTTCCCTCAATTTAATATTTTACGTTTATTATTATGATTGCGACAAAACAAAATAACTTGAACATGATTCGAGTTTTTTAAACCTTTCAATCTTAAACTTTTATTAAAATTCCAGCTCCAAGCTATGAAGTTTCATTAAAATTCCAGCTCCAAGCTCAAAAAGCATGAAGTCAATCACTTGTTTTGCCCTGGCTTGGAGACAAAGGGGTCACCACAATATTCGAGTCAAGCTGCCACCAACACAACGCCCAACGGCACACGGAAAAGACTTCACACTGTCTCTTTTAATAATGAACATAAAGCAGGAAAGTTGTGAATACCAATTTTCATGGTCTTTGGTTTGACTCAACAACACCGAATCAATCCCAAGTCCCAAGTGTACTGCTTCAAATGCTCCATCCACCTGATCACTTATCAGTTAACTAGTTATGAAAAAGCTTTTAATTTTGATAAAACTTTCAATAAAGCTTTTAGACTTCACGTCAAAATATTCTAAAAGAAACTGCAAATACCATTTTGAATATTTTGACTTTATTTGCAGTTTCTTTTAGAATATTTTGACGTAACAAAAATAACTTAACACATAATTCTAATTTGAATGCAATAAAAACAAGTTTACTGCCGAAACGCTAAAATGCAAAAACAAAACCTTAAATTTTTCATCAAACTACACCACCCGTACATTGTCTTAAGACTTACAAGCTCTTCAACCATACCAATTGGTAAGGGAAAATTTTCTTGAAAAGAAGTCAAAAAATAAATGAACCACCCAATGAGTTACACCACATGTCTGACATGATAGTCTACCCACAAAATATAACAGACTGCTATATAGTGTAACTCACGGGATGGTTCATTTATTTTTTGACTTCTTTACACAATATTGGCTAAGTAAAAATGATACAAACCAGGTGAGTACAGGAGTTTTTGGTGTTGTAATATTGATTGTCAATCCCAATGGTCTGTAAAATAAAAAGAAAACAACAAAATAAATACCATGATGCACTTTTAATAATAAATACCATGATGCACCTATGATGCACTTCTAATATTTTTCATTCATGAGTCGATGATAATTTTCAAATCTTAATTACTTTTATTCAAAAAAATATATACCATGACTGAAAACCTCATGCCAGATTCATAAAAAAGCAGACCTTTTTACAAGGTTCAGAAATTTTACTTTTTTAAATTCCTTTTAAGACACTTTTGAAACAGTCATTTAAAATAAACTTGGGAGTCTCCACCGAGTTTGAAAAACATACAGATAAGCAAAACCTTGACTTGAAAGATACTTTGGTCACTGTTTATTAGATCAGACCAGACAACTTCGAAAAATAAAACTTCTTAGATAAAACAAAAATCCCTAGCTTCAAATTTGTCAATGAGCCCTTTATATTTTGTTTTTGGAAAAGTGCTCATGTTGCAAGGAATTAGCTGCACTGCCATTAAAAAGATGCGCAGTAACGTTTCGGACAGCATTACCAGCCAACAGAGGCCTAAACATCCATATTTACCATTTATGTGTACAAATGCCACATAACTTGTTATGTCATAATCAGCAATCAAAATCTGCAAATGCAGTTACTAGTAATGACTGCCACTAAAGCCTAGCCAAAATTAGCTGCCAAAACCTCTAGAGCTGCAGCTAGCAATATACAACATCAATGCAGCCAGACGGCCAATTAAGTCGTCATGATCTATGATGAATCGTTTAATATTGTCATGCAACAATTGCTAATTCTGATGTCACGATACCAAATACTAAAAATTTTATCAGCTGATTAGTCTTTTACACAGCCCATTTGTGGTAAAACATAGTTTTTGGTGGCTAATTTCACTTTTACACTAAGCTTACTGTTTCTTTTCGCTACGAAACCTAAAAATAATTCTGACTCAGATACCAGCAATGCATAGTGCAACAAAAACCAATCTGGAAAAACTTAATTTTTTCATCACTACGATTTGAAATATCAATTGCATTAAAAAACAATGTAAAATCATTCGACATCGTCCATTCAATGGAGTGTGTTATAATAAAGTAGAAAAGTTTCACTTTTTTTTTAAGTTGATACAACGGAAAGCTCTTTTTTTTCTGTAAACTTAAAATATTTTTTGCTATTCTTGGAGATGCAATTTGACTAAGCCCAAGTTCACCTTGAAATACGAATTATCTTACTTGACCAAATGATGTTGATGCCGTTTAACTCCAGGTTTGATCTGTTTATTTAACTCAGCAGAGCTGAAACAGAAAAACTGTGATAAGCAAAAATGCTTTACATTAAAACTTAATTTATGACGCTACGCCATCATATAAGCTCAATAAAAATAATTACATTGATAATTACTGTATCAAAGGCGATTGCTACATTTGGTAGTGACTAGGTGACTGCAAAAAAGTCAGCACAGCAAGTCAAGTGGGTGCTATTGAAACCATAAACCAAAATTTCACTTCTTCCGCATTGCATCAGCTTCTGCATGGCATAGATTTCACTGCTTCAATATGACATCAGCAATTCGGCATTTATACAGAGAAAGAAAGATACAGGAGCAACTAGACTCAAACAATGTCCAGCTTCTCTGTAAAAGGCAACCTTGGCAAGCATGAAATTTATTTACAAGAAAAACATTACATACCATGGAGAACTAGGAAGATCAAGCACCTCGGCCATTGTGTAAGTTGAAGTTGGTCTGAGAGAGAGAAGCAAAAATTAATAACTTTTAATAAATATTAAAAATACAAACACTTTAACATCAGAAAAATACACTGGAAATAAAACTGGTAAGACATGGACATGATGCAAAATATGTTTCAATTAACAACAGCTATATCTTGTCTAGTCAGTGACAACAGCTACTGAACTTTACAGCAAATCATAATGAAAAAATTCTTGTAATATTTCTTGTTTTGCTTAGCAAAACAATGCACCTTAATCCCAAAAAAATCCTTAGTTTTTGTTAGCGACGTCATAATGGAGTTATATAAAACAAAACAGTCACAGCATCATCTATTTTACGAATAAATCAGAAGCAGTGCTCAATTGGAACATTCTTTTACCCATAAAATGATAGTAAAAGATTTGATTGTGATACTTTGCTTGCACAGCACAAGAAAAAGTTAAACAAGCAAATCAATCAACTTCAAAATTCAAAACCGAAACCAAGAACAGTTTGGATGTAATATAGTAGCACAATTTTATAACTTTTAACAACAATCAATCCCAAGGGGAGTATCATACTACCTTCAATTTTGTGATTACATTTCAGTAACATTTAATGCAAAAACTGTTCAACTGATTGCATTCTAATTTTGACAAAATTTGTGGTCAATATCAAAAAAGAAAGTACAAAAAATAATTTACAACCATTGAATTTTATTTACGAGCTGTTTAGAAGACCCTACTGTTCAAGAGAGGAAATTTCTAACCAATATAATTTTTTTTGATTTTACTTTGTTTCCAATAATTTTTGTATTTTGGTTTCAGTGAAATTGCATTTAAAAATTCTAGTAGGCGCCGCTTTATATGACCACCTTGGGACCAAACCATTTTGGTCATAATATACAAATGGTCATAAAAATCGAAGTTGCCTACTAGAATACAACATCTAAATCGACGCCGTAAGTCACAAGAAGTCAAAATACCGTCAAATTCATCGTTTAACTAAAGTAACAGTGAGATGATGACAGTTAAACAAAGTACAGCATTTGTCCAGCAATTTCTTCCATTGACAGAAAGTATCGAATTCTTCCATTGACAGAAAACCCTTTGTTTCCAAGCCTATGCGGAGTTGATCGAGCATTTTTCTCAAGTCAGCATTCTGTGGTATGGGCACAGGATCGGGTTCTTTGGGCTCTTCTTCATCTTCACTTTCAACAATTTCAGATTGTGCTGTGTACCTCGCGACAATTTCTTGTTCTTCAATTGTTTCTTCAGTGGCAATTTCAACATCGTTGTCAATGTCGATATTGGTCATATTGTCCAAAATTTGGTCATATTAAACAGAGAACTTTAAATGGAGAAATTCCAAATTGTACCAAATTGGTCATAATATCTGTGGTCATAATAAGCGGTGCCTACTGCACAGCAGCTTTTTCTATAAAATTAGCAATTTAAAAAAAGCACTTAAAGATACAATTGAAGAGAGTAAATAATCGCAGTACTTGTACTAACTAACTTAAGTGTTAACTTGGGTAGAATGCTTCCAGATTTTAACTCTTCACATCCCATGCTGTTTTTTC
The DNA here is from genome assembly GCA_963965965.1 of Trididemnum nubilum. Taxonomy (NCBI): domain Eukaryota; kingdom Metazoa; phylum Chordata; class Ascidiacea; order Aplousobranchia; family Didemnidae; genus Trididemnum; species Trididemnum nubilum. The sequence goes on along the minus strand of OZ014483.1, from coordinate 31,557,295 downwards.
TTGCTGCAAAAATGGAGATAATGATTAAAAATAACTACTTAGATATAAAAAAATACTATGTCATTAAAATAGGATTAAGTGTTAACCTGATGACATAGGAATAGTACAGCACACTAAGACTTCATAATCAAAACCTCTCTACTCCCCAGCTTTATCTTGGGGCTATTTTTGGTACCTGACTAGATCCAAACAAGCAAAGTCAACTGCATGCCACAAACTGACACATAATCATTACACCAACTGACTGACATTTAAGCTAACTGACTATCAACAATTGAATTAGTCAGCAGTCAGTTTTCTTGCGATCGGTTTGCTTGGGGCCAGTTGCCATGGACTAGATCTAAACAGGTCTCAAATTGTACTTCACATTTAATATAAGCTATTAGGCAGATAGAATATTTTCTTTTTTCTGAACTAAAAAAAATGAAAACGAACAACTCAAATTTTTATGTGGTGCAGAGCATACCAGTAACTCATAAAAGTACAACATTTAGAGATGAAAACATAAATTATATCAAAATACAAAAATTTGCAAAGAAACTTTACCTGTAAGCTGTGCAGTAAGCATTGAAGTATTGCTGGCTGACAGTATAGCGGTTTCTCCGTTGTTCACTTTAATGATAGCAGTTTTTAATTCAACCACCTCCGATGTAAGAGTGAGTCCAGATTGTAAAGCTTTTAAAGCTTTATTTTTGCGTCCTGCAACAACACTTTTTTAATTTTTTAAAATAAAGTAAATTTCACAAAAAAATGGCTGTACGAAGTGTACATGATGAGAATTAGTTTTTCAATTTAAACCCTAGATATTAGGGTGTTGTTTATTTGGAGTCCAATTTTAAAATACATATTTTCGTGAGTGTGACCCTCTCAAAATTTTCCAATGAACTAAAAATCGCCTCATACAAAGTTTGGTTGCAAAATTTTGATTTTTAGAATTGGCACAGTGATCTCAAAGTTGATTGAACAAACACCACAATATGCACATAAGAAGTTTTCTAATCAGTACAATACTCATGTTCACAGAAAAGTTATTGCTGCATGAGAGTAGATTTCTTCATATTCAGGTTATTTTCAACCATCTGTAAAGCACACTGCATTGTTTTTATTTTTGAAGCAGCTTAATTGAGTGGTAGTTAGGGTGTTCTAGTTTTTCACTTTTTGCTTAAATCTTTTTCTTTATACGATTTTAAGGGTATAAATTAACCTGAAAAAAATCGTGATAGTTTTTTTTGAAAATGTTTTATCTTCATACCCTGGGGGTATGAAAGGTTTTTTGGGGGGTGCGTATGACTAATATCGCATAACTCAAAAACTACTGCACCTATAAAGACAATTTTTACATCAATCAATTCAGAAACACAGGTTTCTTATCTGTGTTCAATAATTATGGGGCTTTAACTGCGCTATTTTACGAGTTATTTTTGAAAAACCGTTTTTATCTTTTTTTGCTTGCCATTTTGCTTTGAATTAAAGGTATTTTATCGAGACCGCACAGATGACCAATTGGTGGATGCATTTGACTTAAAGCCTGCCTGAAGGCACGAAAATCTAATTTGATTTCTGTGTGGATACCACCTTAACACAAGTTACTAGTGACTCAACAATCACCACTACTGCAACACTGCATTGCATGGCTGAATGCAAGGCATGGAAATAACTACCCCTGCTCACTCCCTATCACTTTAATTCTGCAGTATGCAACGTTGCACACAACAACTGCGATTATTGCACTAATTTTCACTCTTGACTTTTGTTTTCACTTTATTAAGAAACGCCAAACATTTTCAGACACGACTTTCTTTTTCAGCCACCCATTCATTTTCGTCTTTGCTTCCATGACAAATAAATCCTCTAATTCTAATATCAACTTGTCGTTTTTCTTCGGCTTTGCGAAAATCTTTCACTCTTCCTTCACTCAGGCAATGCAATGTAAGATCAATATATCTCTCACAAGAGCAGTTATGATTGTAGATCGAATTCCAAAAAACTTAGTCGTCAATCTGGAGCCAAGGTGTTGCTTTACTGCTGGATCCGAAGTATGACCTGATAGGTGCTCACTTCCATGCAAGTTGTTTGGTGTCAACATCACCAGAAAGTTGCTGATCGAGATCTTTCAGATGTTTTGCTTGGAATGCAGGACTTTTTGAATGAATATTTAGGGTCACATTGATTGGGTTCATCCAAGAGTAGAAGTGTTTTACAAACACAGGTTTTAAGCAATGATAACCACATTGTGCTGTTTAATGCCAATGTTTCTTTGCTCTAGTTACCAAGTGCCAGGCTGACTTACCGATGTAAATCAGATCTGCCTCATGCGAACATGAAAAACGATAGACGACGTTGGATACTAGAGGCGTAGGAGTACCGATACGTGATTTTAAGTTGAAATAATTGCCAACTTTAATTGTTTTGTACATAGGTATCAGTTTTACTGAAGTCAAATTAGCTATTAACCTAGATAGTTGTTTTGTGAAAAGCTGTGATGATTTGCCAAAGTACAGTACACTGAAAAACAGTGTTTCTTTATTCACATTTTCTTTGTCTTTTAACCGTGGTGCCTTAATTTTCAAAAACTTTTCGACAGATTTATTGAAAAACTAATTTGGGTAGCCTTTGGCGTGGAACATATGCCATAAATTTTTAACTTTTGTCCAAAAGATATTGTCTGTAGAACAAATCATTTTTGCTCTTTTGAAAATTAAGGCACGACGGTTTAAAGACAAGAATAAGTGAACGAAGAGACACTGTTTTTCGGTGTACCGTACTTGGGCAAATCATCACAACTTTTCACAAAACAACTATCTAGGTCAGCGTTTCTCAACCTGGGGGTTGCGGCCCCCAAGGGGGTCGTGAAGGTGTTTTCAGGGGGGTCATAAGGTTATTTATAAAATACTGGTATTTCTTTAATTGCAAAGAATTCTGAAATTTTCAAAATCTTTGCAGCAATCGCTTTTCAATTATATCGTAGCAAGTTGTCAACCAGTTGTAGGCCTACTATTGCAAGTATTACAATACCATGTGCAGCTTAGTTGGAAAGCCAAATTTGTTAAGTGATACAATGAAATATCGCCATGTTTGAAAATTTGTCCAGTGCTATTAAAGAAGATGAAGATTTCGATGAACGTTTGAATACATTGACTAGACAGCATCTTCAACCTCTTAAAACTGTGTTAAAGTAATATTTTCCTGAGCTTAAAGAACAAAAAGCCGCATTCGAATGAAATCCGTTCTTAACTGCTTTGAATGTTAGTGATATTCCCGATGAATTACAAGACCAATTTTATGATCATCAAAATCATTTGTCCGCACGTGATGTTTTTCAGAAAATGGCACTCTCTCAGTCAGTAGCAGAGCTAGGGGAGGGCGGCGGGGCTACAGCCCTCTCCCCCCCCATTGCCATGTCGACCAAAATGCAGAATTAGACAAATACTTCGCTTTTAGCTCTTTTGAGACTGTTTTATGCACTGGAATGGATTAAAATAGTAAATTTAAAACATCTTTTGGAACATATATTCAGGGAGAGAGGAGACTAATTTATCAAAAATAAAACTCACAACTACATGAAAACTTTGAAAAATGACCGAAAATAAGCAATCAAATTTGATCCCTAGTGTAAAAATGCTAAGCATAGGTGTCATCAACAAATATACCATGAAGATAATTAGGATTAAGGAGAGGGCTATTCAATATTAGTTAATTACCAATCGTTCCTCTCAAATCTCTTCATTAGCCCCCTCCCCCCAGTTATTTTTCTGTATAAGCTGTGGACGAAATAGATTACTCCATGTGAATTTTATTTAACCACACGATTTTATAATTTACCAGCATCTAAATACGAGAATTAAAAATTTGCCATTAGCCACTTCCCAGATAGCCCATTTATGCAACCAGTTTAATCATGTTTCCACTGCCAATTTCAATGCCATGTTTTAAAAGCATTCTTTTTTTATCAATATAGTCCTAAAATTAAGTTATTTTGGCAAAAAAATGCAAAAATTTCGAGCACTGGGGGCACCGCCCCCAGACCCCCGTGCCTCCCGCGGCAGGGGGCATTGCCCCCAGACTCCTTCCTCCGGCAGCTGAGAGCTTTGCCCCCAATGCAGAAAACAGCCCCCCAATGCAAATTTCTGGCTACGCCCCTGCTCTCAGTTCTAGTGTGCAATGCGCAAATCCTACCCACAAGTATTCAAACTGCTTTTTCAAATATTATACTTACATTTGCAACAACATACCTCTGCAAGAGCGGCTTTTCAGCTCTTGTACATATCAAAAACGAAAGCACGAAATCAAAAGAAAGTTAAAGATGACCGAAGATTGGTTTTATCGAGCACTAAACCATGAATCCCTAAATTGGCTGTGTGGTTGCACAGTCTACCATCGCACTAACAGATGTAAAATTGATCAGTTATTTGAAATTAAATATCTTTGAAGTGTTTTTTTTTTTGTAATTTCTATTCGCGTAAAAAGTAGAACAGGAAGGGGGTCGCTGGCTATATGGAACTCTTAAAAGGAGTCGTGAACTGCAAAAGGTTGAGAAACACTGATCTAGGTTAATAGCTAAATGGACTTCAGTAAAACTGATACCTATGTACAAAACAATTAAAGTTGACAATTATTTCAACTTAAAATCATGTACTCCTACGCCTCTAGTGTTCAACTAAGCACAGAGCTGGACAGCGCTGTTTCGAGCTTTTAGCTCTCATAGGCAGCCCTCAGCTATCTTTTCAAAGGTATTCCCAGCTGAACAAACATCTTGGCCTAACTGGCAAACCTTATCGGCTTGCAGAGAGGCAGATGCTTTAGTAGGGAATAAACGATTTTTTCACTTGTGGTACTTTAGAAACAAGTGAAAAAGTCGCTGGATCCTTGAAGTAAGGACAGCCATAGACTATCCCTACTACAAGGATTCCCCTCTGCGTGACCACGGAAATCAAAACTGCAATATCTTGATGTCCTTCATGGTCGACTCCTGGGAAGCCATGTCAGCAAGCCGATAAGGTTTGCCAGTTAGGCCAAGATGTTTGTTCAGCTGGGAATACCTTTGAAAAGATAGCTGAGGGCTGCCGATGAGAGCTAAAAGCTCGAAACAGCGCTGTCCAGCTCTGTGCTTATTTGACTTGAGCTACAATGTGAAATATCATTGGAGCTGCAGGGTTGGTGGTTGTTATAGCCACCTAACTGCCAGTGGAAGTTGACATGGCTTCCCAGGAGTCGACCATGAAGGACATCAAGATATTGCAGTCTAGTGTTCAACGTTGGCACCAATATTCATTTCGACCATTTCGGCACCAATATTCGGTGCTTTTTGACTAACCCTAGCCCAAACCTAAACCTAAACAACTGAACTGTCAAAGAGCACCGAATTGGCGCCGAAACGATCTGTGCAGATAACGTCTGGCAATGAAATACGTGGCGCCGAAATGGTCGCACCAAAAAGACGTGATCCCAAGGAACACTGGGCATTAAACAGCATCAGTCGAAAAAGTGTTGTTAAAGAGCATATTTTAGACTGCAATAATTGTGTCAAATCTAATGATATTTTAAAACTGTTTTCAATTTTACGAAAGTGTACTTTGGATTACAACACCATAACTCATGAAACATTATTAATTAAAAAATACAAACCCAAAATCAATAGGCAGATATATGGAAATGGCTCTTTGTTCTCATTAAAAATATTTTGATTGATTCGGTAGTGTTTGATTCTTCACTCGTCATTTGCTTTGACAATAATCTGAAAACTACCCACAACAGCTGCTTAAACATTTATCGTGACAACTTTAAGAAACCTTTTCGCCTGCTTTTCCAATGTTTAACTGCACTACTTATTTCGTCTGATCTCAAGTGTTGACGTAATTAGTTTTTAGTTGGTTTCATTCGAACTTACAGTGACAGCGAACGTTAGCCAAAGCATAAATCAATTTTGATCCTATTCCATGTGAAAAGTAATAGTTTGTTATATTTGTTTAGATGCTTTGACAAGAGCATAGTGTTTTGCCGCAAACGTTTAGCGTAATTCTTGTAAATTATGTAAATAAACTGATTGTTATAATGATTAGTTGCGTGTCAGTATTGGCAATAATTTGTCTATGGTTAGTAAAGACAACCTCTCTTCCCAAGTTATAAAATATAACTTAATCGTTCGTTTCACTTGCATCGCATGGGTTGGATAAGGTTGTCTTCAGCAGCTTACAAATTGGATTCTGGGGTGCTGAAGAATCATCATGAGTAAAACGATACTCAATTTTTATGGCAGGAAATGCAGTGAGCATAATAAATTTAAACTATATAGCACTTGCATGCAAAAACTTAATAAAAATTGTCAAAAATGGTTGTCCTGTCTGTAGCCACTTCTAATTCAACTCACACTACAAAAATAATCCGAAAGTAAAACAATAATTTGAAGCAGCATACAATCCTGTACAACTTCAAAAGTTCTTTGTGCAATTCTGAAGAAGATACCATAACAATGTTTCTACTACACGGTATCTACAACAAGATGTAACGATTAAACTTTAAAATATACATTTAAACATTGTTTCTACTGTATTTACAACAACATGTAACAATTATACATAGGAATCTGCAGGGAGATGAATCTTTAGCCTTCGAAAAACTTTCTTCTGTATTGTTGGTACAGGTTGACTAAAAATAACCATGAAACGTTACGCAGCTAGGCAATGAGTTTGGACGATTAGCAGCAAAGTTTGCAGCTTTGTAACACTAAAAATAGTAAAATCGAAAGCATAGGAGGTTATCTATAGTTTGTTTTAACCAACTGGCTGCTTGTATGCCAGTCAAACCAAATTTCCGTTGGATATACAGTAGAAATACTCTCATACGTTCACAGTTTTTATGTGCCAAGATTAAACAAGCAACTCATGCTCGTGCACTGCAGAATTTGAGACTGCGAGCTGAAGATTGCATCCTTAGGAAAGGGTTAGGAAAGACAACTTTGCGAACATGCAGCAGAAAAGTTTTTTTTTTATTGAAAAAAATACAAAACACTTTTTTGTTTGAAAAACGTTATTTTGGAAATTTCATCTAAAAAAATATGCGTTAGAAAAAAAACTTTTTTAAATTGTTTTTTTGAAAAAATCTTTTTTTTTTTTTTTGATAAAAAAAACATTTGAAAAAAGTTTTTGATAAAAAAAATGCTATTTGAAACAAAAAATTTTTTCCAAAAAAAAATTTATTTTGAAAAACAAATTTTTTTTAGCTCTGGCACCAAAAAGTCCCACACATATCGACTGTGCAATAACGTCCCACACCCAAACGTCCGCACCTAAAAGTCATGGTACATGCAGTTTTTGCTCTTAAACAAAAATTTTATGGCATTTTTTTTTCAGAAAGTTCTTCTGGAAAAAATATGCCCGATTTTTTTGTTGATTTTGTCCTTCCCAATCATTTAAAGCTAGCACCACCTCTGCACTGAATGCCAATCAATTTTTGGTAAATCGCTGAAATATCACAAATACAATTTATAATAACTATCATGAAAACACCATCTCACAAACTTAAAAACATCAATTTTGAAGGGGATAATGAACACAAAATAAATTTCAGAAATCAAAACAAGAAACTTTTACAAACGTGTAGCCAAAAGTAGTCGTAACTAAAAAGTCATTAAGGCTTAGTAACTGTGTTAAATTATTTTATCTTACTTTAATAGATTTTCAAAAAGGCCATGATTTCTGCATAATTTGATGTCAGTTTTATCAAAGCAAAACAACATACCAGTGATACCATTATCCCGACAAATCACTATTATGATTCATAAATTCTTGTGTTGCTTCATAATAGCTGTCAAACTTGGAGCCACGCAACTAAAAACGCAACCACTGGCAAGATTAACTAATTAAGCCCATACTAAAAATTTTAAACTCATCACTTTCTATGTAAAACTTCTTATTTTTTTATGAACAACAAATACACCTAAATATGATTGTTGGTATACATTCAATTTGATTAAATAAAAAACTAGCTGTGAGTGGACCAAACCAGCAGTACCTTGATTTAGTTCAAATTGTGCAAGTGCAAGGTGAACAACAGGTATTCGTCGACACATGTTCACGGCATGTTCAAACAATTCTCTCGCATCATCCACATTACTAACCCTGCCAAACATAAGCAGAAAAAATGAATAAGTTATAAACAGAGAACAGAGTCTTAGAGGCAAAATCAAAAACCATGATTAACAAGCTTGCCCAAGACATCCTGTTTCGGAATCAACTATAATAATCATTATAATCATATATCCCTCGTCAGAATAGCTTGGAATACAGATATGAACATGAGTTTAGCTTTGCGTTTCTATACTCATGTTCATAGCTATAATTCTAGCTATGGTAATGATGCAGGAATAAAAAGTTTTCAAGATATTTCGGTTCAAAATTAACACTTTTTCTCTTACTTCAATGTTGCCATTTCACCAGTATTGTGACAGAAGATAAACATTAGGAAAGCTGGTTTACATTTACTCGAAAAGCAGCTAATTTACTATTCTGACCCATTACCTTTATCTTTAAAACAATTCTGCCGAAAAACAATCAATGAGAATTAGGAAGATGCAGTAACTTTTTGAAATATTGCTTCCAATCGGCAACCTTGGTAAAATTTCTGAGGGGAAATCTAAGCTGTTATATCTCAAGAATGGAATGCCGTAGAGGCTTAAAGTTGGTGAAGTTAGTCGTTAGATCAGTCAAAAAATTTTTGAGAAAAAACGAGCAACAAAATTTCCGACTAAAATGACCTTTTAAGTTATTGAATTTTATGGACCACAAGGTGCACTTAAAATACTAGAAATTTTAAAAAACTGAAGGTGCGCCATATTATATAATTATGGATTAGGTTTTACTCTTTTTCTCTTCACAATTTAATTTAGAGCTATTTAGAGCTTTTTTACAGTTTTTAAAGTAGCATTTCATTCAGTACACCTTATTTTTTGCAGTTTTAAAATAGCATCTAATTTGGTCTGCCTTACACAAGGTGTTTCAAAAGAAACATACCAGTATATTACTGAAATAATATCAGTATTGGTATGTCACTTTTGAAACATCCACTATAAGGAAAAAAAAGCAACAAAGGCCATTTATTGATACTGCGCCTTATAGTCTGAAAAATACCACAAAGCAAAATTCATCTAGCAATAAAATATTATGCTTATTGCTTAAATCTATTAAAATTGACAATTATTTTTGTTGTTGAATGAAGAAAAGCACATAAATAGTTTGTGTTATCATAAACAAAACATACCCTACATGCATGGCTTCGCTAACAAGAATCTTTGCATAACTTTCACTAAATTTATGCTGTTCCATGTCAAGTACTTTTTTGGCTTGATTGTAGAAGCTGTAACATATAACAAAAATACTACATCAACTACATTTAAAATTAATTAATAATTACAAAACCATTAATGTAATGTTGGAAAACACACTCAAACTCAACCAATACTCTTTACGTCATTTACTTGAGAAACAGCTAATCACAGGAAGCTCTTTTAAACCTAGATTTTTAATTGATCAGCAATGGACAAGCAGCAAGGATAAACCTCTACATTGCTAAAAACTCCTGAAAATGTTTAAGATGCACAAAATGCTTTTGTAATTCTTTCAAAAATATTACAAAAGCTCCAACACTTACTCGAACTAGTGATTTCTAAATTGGTATTTTTATTAAAAAATTAAAAATCTCAAACTGATATTCAACTTATAACCAACTATGTGGCGTTACTTCAGATATCGTACTCACCAACATCTTAGTAAAGTCAAATATTAATTAAAAAAAGGAACTAAACTAAAGTGGGAAACTAAAAGTATTTTACCATCACAAAATAAAGCATTTTTACTACCTGGACACAAATATCGACTTCAACCATGGGCATTCAACAAAAAACTTCTATACTTCAAAGCAAAAAATATAAGCCTAAAGCTTAGTTAAAAGCAATGGTGTCACCTGTCAATTAGTGAATTAAAAACCTTACCAATCATTGCAAATCATTCAATTTTTTCTGAATTCCACAGATATCAAAAGTATGCTGCACCAGTATTAAAATGATATTTAAGATGTTACTTTACTGACACATTTAGGACTTTAGGTGCAGATTCTACAGCATTCTGCAGCAAGAACAATTTAAGTGCAATCCCAGTCTGGGTATACCTTCATGCTGAAGAATTTTCTGCTAGTTTGAAATCACTTTTTCAGTCATTTCAGAATAAATTACAGGCAGTATTACAAGTGCAAGCATAATTTTAGAAAGTTTCCATTAAACAAATACAGTATGTAATTAGTTTTCTAATTTTTTCTGTAATAATATTTAAAATGGTCAAATTTAGTTAATGATTGAAATTAAAAACTTTTTCAGTTATTCATTAAAAATAATGGTCAATGACTGTTAAATAAGCCTAGATATCAGTCTCACAGTGCACAATAATTAAGAATTAAGGCAAAGGTGGAAAATATGACAGCAGTTCTGTTACTTAAAGAATATTGTAAATGATATTAAAGTTTTGTAGGCTTACAACTTAAGAATTCTCTGTTTGTCAGCTCCTTCAGGTAAATGTAAAATCTCCACTAGCAAAGCATGCCATGCATCAGGATTCTTCTGCAGTTGACTGATCGTTTGAATGTAAGTCAAATCTCCTAAAAACATTGCTTTATACAAAAAAACACATTGCCAAATACAAAAAAAACTTCAGTTTCTTTTCAAGTTAAGATAAAACTTATTTATCATACATCAATCGGCCAAAGTTAAAATAATATAAAATAAAAGAAAACCAACTTCAGTATCGAAATTCGAAAAGGACTATTTCATAAGACTGATGATGATTGCTCTTTTCAATGCTGAAATCTATTTCTTTTATTATTTTAACTTCGGCCAATTGCTATACATTAAATAAATTATACCGGTACTTTAAATCTGTGGTCGAGTGGATAGAGCTTCTGCTACTGAAACGATAACTCGGGTTCAATTCCCAGCTGGGTCAAACCAAAAAGTATAAAAAGTGGTATTCACAGCTTTCCTGTTCAACGTTCAGCTACTAAAAGATACAGTGTGAAGCTTCCAGTGTGTGTGGTACACAGGTGGGCAAGTGGCAGCTTGACTTGAAGACCGGAAGGTCCCTTCACCATCTCTTAGCCAAGACAACTTGGTGAATAAACTGTAATTACAATTATGAGGTGTGTTCTGAAATGAATGCCAAAAATCATCAGTATAACTTCACCTAAAAGAGATTCTTCGAAGAACTCAGACTTTGCCCTTTTTAAAATAGCTTCTAATAGCGTCGAAGCTATTATTTCCCCTCTTTTGAAAAATGGGTAGCCTTGAAAAAGACTGTTTTAGATTGGACGTTTTCGTCCAGCTCTCTTCATGAATCTACTCTGGAATGAAGACAAACTAAAATGCAGTGGTATATTATAGAGGTTGACTACATTGAAATGACAATGGGTTACTATTGTGAAAGGTGCTGCAAAAATCACCTAAAATAGTACAAAGTATAAATCATCTAACATAGTATAAAAAATAGTATAAATCACCTAATATGGTATAAAAATCACCTAAAATTTGTATACTATTTCAGGTGATTTTTGAAGCACCCTTCGTCATAACAGCAACCCATTGACATTTCAATGTAGTCAACCTCTATATATACCACAGCATTTTAGTTTTTCTTCATTCCAGCGTAGATTCATAAAGAGAGCAGGACAAAAAACGTTCTATCTAAATCAGCCTTTTTCAAGGCTACCCATTTTTCAAAGAGTGGAAATGATAGCTCCGACGCTATTAAAAGCTATTCTGAAATTCTGTACCACTAACAAGCTTTTACCCTTTTCCGAGAAGCACCCAGAAATTTTCAAAGGGAGGGGGTTCTATTTTTTTAAAAGCAACCAGTACCCAATTGTAGTTAATGTATTTTAGCCACAAATGAAAATGCATGCTACTATAGCCAAGCAGGGTTTTGCAGTAATAGTTGCATTTTGTTACATTTGTTTATTCAGAAACCCTGTGATAGCAATTTTGAAAGTCGTTAATTGTGAAGATTGTGTGCAAGAGAACAGGTTACCACTATGGGGGCCAGGGGTGAAGCCCCCAGCCAATAAGCAATTCTTGCATTTTTTCGGAAAAAAATAGCCATTTTAACGCCAGTTGGATGACATTTTACAACTTTTTAGAGCAATTAGAAAAAGCTAAATTATAAAGATTTGGAAGAGTTTGAAAGAATTTGTTTTGCTCAATCCAATCAGCCCCTGCACACTTACTAGTCAAGCCCAAAATGCGTTTAAATGCTGAAAGAGTGTATCTGGCTGAAATCTTTTTAGTGAATCAGTTTTTAAATTCAAAAAAGCTTGTTAGTAGTACAGAATTTCAAAACAGCTTTTAACAGAATCGGAGCTATCATTTTCACTCTTTGAGAAAAGGACAGCCTAGAAAATGACTGTTTAAGATTGAACGTTTTACTCTAGCTCTCTTCATGAATCTACGCTAGAATGAAGAAAAACTAAAATGCGGTGCAGTCAGTAGAGGTTGACTACATTGAAATATGACAATTGATGCTGCAAAAATCACCTAAAATACTATGAAGTTAATGCAAAAATATAGAAAGAGTTATTTGGAAATGATAGCTCCAATGCTATTACAAGCTGTTTTTAAATTCCTGAATACGTTAGCAGAATAAAAATCTTGACATTTGAATGTAATTTTGTTGTGAGTTTCATCTTCAAACCGTGGATTTGTTTGCTTTTTTGTTGCAAAAGTGCATTTGAATTAGTAGTTTTCTTTTTTTTCAAAAGGGCAACTATTTTCACTAAATGGCTTCCGTCTCTTTTTAGTGTCAAGCTCTGTTCTGCTCAGAAGTTAATAATCGATATAATATCCATTATTCAATACCCATGGATATACATCAAATACATATAGTTATACAATGTTTAGCATCATTGTATCTCAATTGCTTGGTACATATCTTGCAGGATCAAATTACAGCCCAAAAACAACATCCAAAGTGATTAACAGCAGTTTCAGGGTTTATTTAGTCAAAAGTAAATATTGCAAAGTGTTACAAACAGCGTTACATCAACAAAATTATGCTATTTTTTTTGAGTTTCAAAAGGGAGGGTCTTGACCCTCCCCCCCTCCAATGGGTGCACCACTGGCCTTTTTTAAGTTATAGTGTCCTTTTTTATCCTTAATAAGTGTGGACATTAATCAAACTTTTAACTTGATTTTGAGCTCTTTAGGCCTTGTTACGCTAGCAGAAAAAACGTCTAGAAAAGAGATCTTGTGATACCCATCGAGGTACCTCTTGAAAATTTTTTACAAATAGATTTTTAATGCCTGATTAATGATTGAAATGTCTTCGGTTGCAACCAGGTGCCGTTTTTAAGATATACCACTTTTAATCGAACGTGGATGAACATTTAAAAATCATACGCTTGAATAATTTTTTTTACTATTAGTGTTGCCGTGAAATAATTCATAAATTTCAACAAAGATATTTTTTATCTTTCTTTGAATGTAAAAATTCGAAATACTATAATTTTAAACTAAATAATTAATCATGGGTTAGTTTTTGTTAAAAAGTTTGCATATTTAGTGTTTTAGCTTGAGCTTTTTTGTGTTGAATTTTAAATGTGGAAACATCCTTTGAAGTCATGTGACCATCGTCACTTGGCAGCTGATTGTTACAAATACAAAACTTTGAAATAATTTCTCATGATTAAATACCGGTATCCTTAAGAATTAATAAAGAAATTATTTCGTGTTAAAAGTCAAAAAGCAAATGAAGTACCGTACCTCGTGAATTACACCATATGTCTGTAATGATGATAGTCGACTCACAAAAAGTAGCCTAATATAATAACTGCTTTGAGAAATACCGATAAGCTTTCACTCCTCGAAACTAACTAGCCTAGCCATAGCTGGTTGGCTTATCAACTCTCAAATGTCTGTTCTGCCACAATTAAGCACTTGAAACAATCACCGGAGTTAAGCCAACAAATAACCCAAAATAAGAGATGACTCTCATGAAATTGTGAAAAGGAGAACAGTTTATTTATGCCTTATTTTGCAATATTTGCAAAAGTGTAGGCCTATTGCTTTATGTTGAAACTTTGCAGTAAACTACAGTAGTCTTAAAACATTGTAGCTGAATGATTTATTAGAATTGACGATGTGCTTTTGTTCGATTGGAATAAACATTATGGACTGATGACCGGTATATCCATAGCTACCAACTGCCGTAGGCTATCGATATTCCTCGAAGCTTATCGGTATTCTTCAAAGCAGTTATTGTATTAGGCTGCTTTTTGTGGTAGGCTATCATCATAACAAACACGTAGTGTAATTCATAAGGTAGTTCGTCAATTTTTCGACGTTTTGCAAGAAACAATTTCTTTATTAATGGTTACCGGTACTTCATCTTGAAAATTTGTTTTGAAGTTTTGCATTTGTAACGATCAGCTGCCAAGTGACGACGGTCACGTGACTTCAAAGCAAGTTTTCATGTTTTAGAATTCACCACAAAAAAGCTCAAGCTAAAACTTTAATTATGCAAACCTTTTAGCAAAAAACTTACCCATGATTAATTATTTAGTTTAAATTTATAGTATTTTGAATTTTTACATTCAAAGAAAGATAAAAATATCTTTGTTGAAATTTGTGAATTATTTCACGGCAACACTAATAGTAAAAAAAAATTATTCAAGCGTATGATTTTAAAATATTCATCCGCGTTCGATTAAAAGTGGTATATCTTAAAAACGGCACCTGGTTGCAACTGAAGACATTTCAATCATTAATCAGGCATTAAAAATCTATTTGTAAAAAAATTTTCAAGAGGTACCTCGATGGGTATTACGAGACAACACAATTTTGAACACTGTAACAAGGCCTACTTTGCCACTAAGTCAATTTTGCAGTTTATATAACAATTTGCCATAACATAGCAAAGTAAATTTGCGTTTATACTTTAGGATTTGCAATATGCTTTTATACGATAGGCTGGTTAGTTAGGTTAATATTTTCAGTTTTTAAACTCTACTTAGTTCAAAAGCAATTACCATCCATCATAAACATGAATTTGATAAAACAAAATCTTTCGCATGAATAGACTAAATGGACTCTAGCATAACTGTTAAAAATCTATTTCATTTAACAAAACTCAGTTAGTATCGGAGCAGATTAACACGTTTTACTGGATCCAAACAGTCCTGAAACTTTTACCATCTTCAACCGATATTTCAAAATTGCAAAACTACAATTATCACAATTTTTTTCAGTAAAAAATATGGAAGGTTATCAGTTGGAGAATATGACACACATTTATTAATATAAAATAGCATTTTTTTAAGCAAATTATTTCTATGAATCGGTACTTGATTTGCGCAATGATTTGCTAGTAGTCACTGTAGATGACACAAACATGGTTAAAAAAGTTCTCAAATTTTATGAGCTGAACAAAGTGAACATGATCAAACACAAACCTGTCAAAGTTAAACTTGTGTTGTTGTGTCTTGATAAATCGACCATGCTCTTTTTGACAATGATCAACTTCTACACTTAAAGCAAAATAGGAATGGATTGATCTTGCTATCACGTTAAACTATGGACAAGCATTTAAACCAGGAACAGCAAACCTCTTGCATTTAAATGTACAAAATTTTAATTAACGAGCAAAAAATTCACCTTAGCTGGTGAGAAAAACTAAAAATTGTGTTTTAAAATGTAAAAACATAAAACTTACATTGCAATGTGCAAACAATCTATGTTCTTTTATATTCAGATTCAAACTTTAGCTTTAAATCTGAATCATCATCTGACATATTTCTGGGCAAAACCAACAAAAATAGTTAAATGAAACAAATCAGGTTAATATTCAATAAATCTGTCCTCCAAAGATAAAACAATATAGCCACAGAAAATTCAAAACTAGCAAAATGCACAGAAGTCAGTTGTTAAGACAATGAAATTACTTTTTCAACAACTAGCTTCAAGTAATCTCCAATGTTCACCGCAACAAAGCATTCTCAACTTGTCTAAAATTATAAACAGAGCATTCAAGTCAAGTTTTTCACTGTTGACCAAAACGTTGGCATAAGGCTAAAATGCATTCTCACCAAAATTAAAGTTTTTACGCGTTGCCGTTTTTAAAATATTGCAGTTCAAAATTAACAATTTTCCTTTTAGTTCAGTGTTTAATTTTGTCAATATAGTGACAGAAGATTAATTCTCGAAAAGCAGGCTAATATTTATTGAAAAGCAGCTAATTCTACAGTTTTCAACTTTTATTTTGTTTTAACTATAACTCTGCTGCAAAACATATATTGAGGATCAGGAACATGAAGTAGCTTTTTAAAGTCTGTTTCAAACTGACAATGCTGGTAAAATTTTTAAGGTGATATCTATGCCGTTATACCTCTAGAGCAGAAGGTCTTAGAAAGCTAAAATTTGGTGAGGTTAGTTTTCAGATCTGTCAAATTTTTTTGAGAAAACTAAGCAAAAAATTTCCGACCTGAATGCCCTTTTAAGCACTATGAATTTCAAAACTGCATATTCTGAAAAATATACAAAAAATGCTTCAGAGTATAAACAATGAAATTGGTTCAGAGTATAAACTGCCACATTTTTTCAGTTTTTTTTTCGGTGAGGACCAAAGATGAAACCAGGGCTGGATTTACATTGCGCAGGTCCTTGGCACTTTTGCCTCTTTGGAAAAATGAAACTGCAACTGAAAAAAGTTAGCACTTTAGAGCAATTCTTTTAACTCCTACAGCAATAATATTTTGAGAAAGGTCTTGTATTGTTGTCAAATCACTGAACCAAACAGTACGCAACAAACGCAAAAACTTTAAAATCTAAAATCCTTTCTAATATTTGGTGATTTGATCCAAAACTTTAAACCATCTGCAAATTGACCATTAAATGACCTAAAATATAAACCTAGATTTAGAGGTATTTGAAATAAAAGTAAAGGAAGAAAGAAGTGACTAATTAAAAATAATGCTATGTTTTAAGACTAGCAAATAACACACAAATACCAATACCAACAATGAAGATGGGTAAAAATGGTTTAATGGGGACGTTTTGAGGATTGTAGATTTGTTATTAGAAAGCAGGTTAGAGCATGAAATGGTCAAAAAGAAAAATGATGGTTGCAGTATCAAAAAATTAGCAATTGAAAAAAGCTGAAAAAACAAAAACAATAAGCTATATGATGTAATATAAAACAACTTGCTTTAGGCATACTAAGAATGTAACCTAATTGATTGCTAATTGTATATAGAGCTTGACCGATATGGCTTTCCCCCACTGATACAGATATTTTTGGCTGAAACTGATATATAGCTCAAATGCAAAAATTATGAGGTCAAATCTCACCATATACAAATACGAGGTCAAATCTCACCACATACACATAAATTATGACAATCAATAAAACTAATTTAAAAGCTTTAAATTGCAGTTAAAGTACAGCTTTTAAGCATTACAGCCTCACTAAAACTTCACTTATTATCATGGTATCTCTCTTTCAGTGCTGAATATCCGCTCACTGGTAACAGAAAAGAAGAATGTCCAGTTTTGGCAAGTTCAGTAGTTATGGGTGCTCAATTCATTGTAAACCCACTTCTTTAGCTTCAAAAGCATTAACAACAACAAACATTTCTTGCAGTAGTGATGATAAAGGCGGCTGATTAACCTCATTAGAATATTGTGTTACTATTTCTGCAAAATTATTAATTTCTACTTCTAAGTCATTGAGTCGTTGCAGTTGTAATCTGATGGCACGCTTCTTTATTTCTTGTTCTTCCAGATGATGTTTTAGTTTCTGAATTTCTAGCATATGCACCTGAATAGTATTTTTGTTGGGGACTTTAGTAAATTGGCTACATGACAAATCAACATACTGAGAAATCGGAACTGGAACATCTAATATTGCTTCTTCCAAATATTTTTCCAAAATTTCAGAATTTTTTTGCAATTTTGCATAAAAATACTTGATCAACTTTTCAATTCCAATGTCTATTTCTGCAGCGTTACCAAACAGTTTTTGCAAAGTAGACTTCACCTCTGGCATTTCAGCAATGAAATCATCAATACTGATGTTGAACAAAACATCAGTGAAATCTTCAGCAGTAGTGTCAAAATGCTGAATAGTGTTTAAAATTTTATTTCGTCGAATCAAGATATCACAATCAGAAACAGGCAATGTTTCAGAATCAGATGCCATTATTCGCTAATTATAAACTAAAGTGCTGGTATGGATAGATACCAATTGTTAACAAAGTGACTTGGTGCACGAAATGTATGCACTTGAATAAATAAACAGTTGTCCTAAAGTATAAGCCGTGTGCTGTTTTTCAAAACCTCTGCGACCAGTGTATGAGCGTGTGAGAGTTCTCGCTCCTTTTATATGTGCACTCATTAGAGTTAGGGCTAGATTTGGGAAATAGCTTAAATCGGACAGAGCACACGTGCACTCATACACAGGTCGCAGAGCTTCCGAAAAAAGCGGACGGCATATACCATAAAATAACTATACTTCGGATACCACTTCTAACTTTGGACAGCGTCCCTAGCGGCTGGTTTTAAGTATTTGAGTTTTTTTCTTCTTTGAAAGGGTTTAGCAAGTTTCAAAAAAACCTTAAAAAAACATAAATACTAAAACTAAAAACTAACCACTAGGGGAGCTGTCCTAATTTAGACCATGTTGTCCAAAGTTTAGTCGTTTTACTGCACTTAACAACATCCTAAACAAAGATTACGATGAGGTTACCCTTTTTTGGAAATTTTTATTTTGATTATTGCAATTATCTGGTTCAGGGTTATAGGTTGGGGTTTGGGCGAGGATTAAGATTATTTTTAAGGTTAGATGTTTTATCACAAAATGTCTGCCTGCACAAAAAGTGCACCAAGCCTTTTCCAATAGTTGAAATCAAGGATGGGAATCGCATTGCATCCTACATTGCATCGCATCAAAATGTTTAAGGCATTAAAACATGAAAAAAATCGAATCCATTATACCATATCACAATTTAAAAGAATTTTTTCGATTTTCTTCAAACCTTTTTCACCCAAAGGGAAGTTTACTTCTCGTGATTTGCTAATAAACAAGCGTATTGTTTATCAATGCTACCAATCCCTGCTGATGAGTGACAGAAACTATTAAGCAACGATGTTTTAGCACTTCTGATTGGCATCACACAATATGTAGCGCTCTTAACTCTGATCTTTTAAAATGTTGCTTATTTGTTAAGCGCAATTTGTCAGCAGGCGCACAAGCCACAGCTTACTTGATCATCAACATTGAGCAATTTATTTGCATTCGTGAATGAGGACCTTGCCCGAATTGCACTGCAGTTACGTGTAACCCAGGTCTCTGTAGAAAGAGTGTTTTCAAGCTTAAAGCTTGTTTTGAACGACTTGAGAATGTGTTTAGGTGATAACGCAGTGGATGCTATTTTGAGTCTTTGTGCTAACGGCAATTTTGAATAAGTCTATACAATCACTATTCACCTGGCCGATACCAAGTAGACTATGGCCTAGGCCAGGGGTCGGCAACCTAGAGCCTGCCAAGGCATTTTACCCGGCCCACGACCATTTATTGTCATCCAGCATGCGACCTTTTTTCTTTTTACAATGATAGATATGCAGCAATAAACCGCCGAATTGATTCTCACCGTTTTTTTGGTCTTTGCCATCAATTCAGCAAAAAGGCCTGAATTTCTGGCGAAGACCTTTCTTTTTTGGTCTGCTGGAAAGGGGGCAGTCCGCTGGAACCTTGTTAGGACTGAATGTGGCCTACTAGTTCAAAAGGTAGCCGACTCCCAGCCTAGGCATTATTGCACTCAGCACTAATTTTTTGTGAGAATGACTTTTTGCACAGTGATTGATTTGGCCGAGATTCAAAGTTTTGAAAAAATAATAGTGAATTATCTCAATTGGTAAAATCAACCAAACTCAACTCAAGTTTTTTTTTTATTCTTGATTTTTTTACTTAATGAAAAAGTTTAAAGGAGAACATTTTTATTTTTTCAGTAGCCTACTTTCTCTGCAATGCTTCGTTTTTTTGTTTTGTAGCTGCTTGTCAAATAAAAGCATTTCACTTTTAAACAAGTGCTTGTATTTTACGCCATACATTATTATTAAAAACAATCAAAAAAATCGAAAAATCGAAAAAAATACCAGAATTTATTTGCGATAATATTGCATCGAAAAAATTTGAATTACAAAAAAATCAAATCCTTGGTCACACCATCACATCGTAGTCAGTCCACATAACAAATATCGCAAAACGTCTTAGATGCAATTGCCATCTCAGGTTGAAATGCATAGGCCTAAATGTACATATGTCAAAAAATAAAAGAGGCTTGGAGTAGGTTCCGTGCACGCAAACATTTTGTAATAAAGCCAAAAGCGTAACCCTAAACCAGTGTTCACGCTAACTTTTTGGCTAATCCGTCAGTGCCCAAATTTTCTTGAAACAATTGTGCCCACCGCACTAAAAGAACGTTTATTTGTCTTAAATTTTGTTCCTGTTCAATATTCACGTAGACCAAATGTCATATTTCCATAAATTTGTCAAATTTTCCAAAGCTATGTTTACCATATTGCCAAACATTATTTGCGCTTGTCCAAACAAATCGCTCATTCACTGAAAAAATTGACCTAGTGGGAACACTGCCCTATACCCTAACCCTAATCCAAGCCCTAACCTAATCCTAGCCCTAAACTAAGCCCTAACCCAGACCAATTCGTAATAATCAAAATAAAAATTTCTGAAAACGAGTGATATCACCGAAATTTTTGTTTATTTAACCGCGCACATTCCATGTGCCAAGTCACTTCAAAAATAAAACTACCGGCATACTGTACATATTCCAAAACTACTAGTATTAGCATTTGTCGCAAATTTGAATTTGACAGTGCATTAATTTTATATAGCAGGACTTTTGTTTTAGGTGCATACAATTAAGTGCCAAACTCAACTTTGACTTTCTTGTAAATAATTTTTTAGCTATTGTTTTAAAAGTGTTAATTTTAACAATAACACTAGCATGCAAATAAATACCAGTACAATACATTTGCTGAAGTCAAAGTACCAGAATACTGCTCTCAAAGATGACGAAGTCACCATAGCCCACTGCCATATGATGTTAAAATATGAAATGTCCAAATGATGACATACTCACTTCGGTAAGATTCCAAATTCAACATCGATTATGAATTTTAATTTTCTATTAACTTTGACATTCACTTTTTTTTATTTTTCGCACTTCTGGTACGAAAAAAAAAGAACAGTACAAATCATAAAAACAAACAATTTGTTTTTTGTAGCATATTTTATAGCATCAAATTTTTTATTATACTTGCGGTATAAAGCCAAAGCGTGTTTCGATTACATATCCAGGTCATTGCACCCAGGCAACACAGCTTCTTTTCAAGAAATTTCACAGCAGTGGCGAACTGTTAGCAACACTGTGTCCGATTTCAACCAGGGACCTACCGCTCCAGAGATGAAACATTACCGCTCAATCAACTTAGTTGTTAATTTTATTTTCTATTAACTACAGGGTTGCCAAAGAAACTTCAAAATCAAATTCAAGGACTTTTTTAGATCATTTTCCAGGACTGTTTAAGGTTTTTTTTTTACAGGCCTTAAAAATCAATTTTGACTGATACTCTTTCATGCACCTACTTTTTTGTACTTGTGATTGACAAAAAATTTTGATGTAACGCACTTGCATTCTTAGTACTGACTACTAGCTAGATGCAAAGCCAGAAATTTGCAATGAGCGGGCTGTGCTTTTGGGTTGAGGGTGGAGCCCCAGGTGGCCGAAAGCCATTGGGGGTCTGGGGGCAAGGCCCCAGCCCTCAAAAATTTTGCAATTTTGTTGTAACAATAACTTAATTTTAAGCCTAGTTTGGTGAAAATTATTTCTTATAAAATGTGGAACTGAAATTAGCTCTGCAAAAACATGATTAAACTGGTTGCAGAAATGGGCTACATGTGGGTGATGGTTAGAGCTTGACCAATATGACTTTTTCAGGCTGATACCGATACATTAACTTACTAACTACCAAATTTTGTCATTATTTTTCACTTAACTCGACACTAAAAGCTTCACTAATCCTTCTCTAAAAAGACTATCACACCTAATTTATACTAAGCAAATAGCAACCCCAGATCGCTCATGCTCACTCTAAAAAATCAACAGTTCAAGGTAATTGCGCTAAGCCAATATTTTATCGATGGTACATTGCTAATACGGTAAACCGGCCTGGCCCTGATATCAGTTGAGCTCTAGTGATGGGTAATGGTAAAACTTCAGTCCTAGCTTTATTTCCAGCCAGTAATCCATAAAACCATATCATTTGAAAAATACACAGCTTATTTGCATGCCATCGTGCAAACAAAAAAACGCTATCCTAGCCTTAACCCCAACCTTAAACTTAACCCAAACTGCAACCCTAGCTCTAATCAACCCTAACGTTAATCCTAACCTAACCTAAAAATCTAAACCCCAACTAACGACTAACAATAACAATTCAAAAAATAAAAGAGCATTTGAGCAAATGAGCACCCACTCTTGCTCTCTTTTTCTCTCTAAGCAGAACTCATTAGCACACTAAAGTGTAAATAGGCAATTTTTTGCAAAAACACACAAGTTTTTATCCAAATTATCTCCATTTTATAACGCTAGATAAAAATATAATTTGGGCGAAAGAGCTAATGAAACCAAACTTAACAGAATCGATTGGTAATAGGCAGAATTGAATACTAAATAGACCCCTTATAAATTTTCTACAAAGCCTACGTTAAGTATTTTGCATCAAGCAATCGAATTGATTGTTTAGTTTGAGCTATTTTTAGTTAGTTGAAGCTGGTTTTATTTATGACCAATATTAGCCTTTCCCAAAAATCATGAACCAAAAGTAGCTTTAAATTACTTTAGTGTCCGTATTATTGCAAAAAACTGCCTCAAAAGTACAGTATAGTGCAAAAAAGTCGTGTATTTCTTATAATGCATTTTGGTCAACAGGCTAATGGAGGCCTTATAGCCCGCTACGCTACTGCTACTAGCAGTAATACTGCTACTAGATCCATGAATTTACTTTCCTAATAATTTTCAATAATTTATGCATAGAGTACTGAAACTTATGGAATTTTGTTGGTCGAGCGGTAACGCGTTTGTCTCTGGAGCGGGAGGTCTGAGGTTCAAATCTCACGCCAGTCATATTGGACACAGTGTTGCCAACGGCTCACCGCCACTGCAACATTTCTTCAAAAGGAGCTGCATTGCCTGGGTGCAATGACACAGAGATGGACCCTGCTAACTCGTTACATGCTTAGGCATATTATAGAGAGTATAATGAAAGATTAGATTTAACAAAGAAGTTCTCATTGGCATTCCAGCGCACTAGTAAGAACTGCTTAAAAAGAATAAAACACAAAGAGCAGAGGAATGGGCGCTCATATTAACCTTAGAGTTAAAGCTAGGGTTACAGCTTGAGTTTGATTTAGGGTTGTGTTAGGGCTAGAATAGTGGTTTTTTTGTTTGTGCGCCAGCTTACAAATAAACTCTGTCTTTTAACAATACAAGAAAGCTTTTTGAACGAACTTCACAAAGCAAATTACTTCAACAATGGCTTTGTACAATTACCATATTACAAGGTACCAGTTATTATAAAAAACAACAACTTCACATTCTGTCCTGGTAAATCACGGGAAAACTTTATGAACATTTTCCAGGACTTAAAAACAAAATTCAAGGACTTTCCAGGACTTTTCCAGGATGTGGCAACCCTGTAACTATGACTTTCAGATTTTCTATTTTTTGACACTTCTTACATGCAACGCAATAAGAAAAAACAGCGTGAATCATAAAAACAAGGAAGTGGCTGCTGCTACATTACGTAACACTTTCCTTGTAGGATAATATTACATAATTTGTAACATTTTAGGGGTGAGATATTTTTACGTAAAATTTGCCACGTGGCTCTTGCCATGTTTAGTGAAGCAACAAGACTGCAAGTGCAAGAGCGTGTTGCATCGTAGCAGGCAGAAGCGCATGGGTAATACTTTTCTTAGGACGCATTGGGACATGTTAGAACGCATTAAGACCAATCGTCCTCAACAAGCTGATACTTTTTTTAGGATGCTATCAAAAATCAACTCACATCTAGTTTATTAATTAAAATTTTAATCAGAATTCAATTAAAATCGACTAAAATCTAGCTTTTGATAAAAAATTAGATGCGAATTCATGCGGTAATAAATGCAGCACAGGTACGTGCTGAAACACCTCTGTCCTAAAAAACACTAGCAAAACAATCAAAATCTGGTTTGTTTCTTTAAAATCATCAAATTAAAGTGATGCAAAGTTTGAGATAAATGACTAATCATCATAATTCAATGCAAATTCTAAATAAATTCGTCTTAAAACACTTCCGTCCTCAAAACGGTACAGAGTCCTAAATAAAGTTTCAAACTTTTTTTAGGACGCTATGAAGATCATTCAACATCTGGTTTGTTTTATTAAAATCATCATTTTAAAATACGAAGCTTGAAGATAAATAGCCAATCATCCTAAACCTGCCAACAAACCAAATGCAACCCAAATTCTTAATACATTCACCCCAAAACATCTCCATCCTAAAAAAAGTACAGTGTCCTCAAAAAGTTTAAAAAGCGTCCTTTAAAAGGGACATGTTTAGGACAAATTTACTCAGAATTTGCATTGAATTATGATGATTAGGGATTTATCTTCAAACTTTGCATCATTTTGGTTTGATGATTTTAATGAAACAAACCAAATTTCGAATGATTTTGATGGACAATACTAAAATGCAGAAAAGTAGAAAAAGGCGGAAATCATGCTAAAAGGCAGGAAATAGGAAAAAGTCAGATAGGGTTAACTCAAACCACTAAGCTATAACCCTAACCACCTTTTCCTACTCACCCTAACCTACCTTTTAAGACAATTTCTGCCTTTGACAATACTAAAAGGAGGAAAAGACGGAAATTGTGCTTAAAGCGGGTTAGGGTTAGGTTAGAGTTAACCCTAACCGTCTTTTCCTACTTTCCCACCTTTTCCTACTTTTCCGTCTTTTAGTATTTTCCGATTTTAGAAGCGTTTAAAACTTTTTTGGAAGGCTTTATTTCACTGGAAATTTTTATCTTCTTTTTCATTAATTCTAACTCAAATCTAACCCAAACTCAAAATGCTTACTCCAAAATTAATCCTAAATGGAACCCTAACCCAAACCCTAACCTAAACCCTAATCTTAACCCCTAAAAAAGCAAATGAAGAAAGTGCGGATGCATATTTCTCATTTTTGTTTTATTCTCTCTACCTTGAAAATATTCGATGAAATAGTTACTACCAACTTTTTCGTAACGGAGGTGTTTTAGTACGTACCCATACTGCATGAATTAGCATCTAATTTTTTATTAAAAACTAGTTTTTAGTTGATTTTAATTGAATTACCGTTGAACTTTCAATGATATAAACTAGATCTGAGTTGATTTTTGATAACGTCCTAAAAAAGTATCAGTTTGTTAGGATGGGCCCTAATGCATCCTAAAAAAAGTATTAATTACCCTTGCAGCTTCTGCCTTCTGCAATGCATTATGCTCTTGCCTGGGTCAATGACAACTGAGAGCTACAAACTGACCGCGAACAAACTGGCCATGAACCAAATGACGCCGATAAGCTGAGAAGAGTGATCATAAGCATATTTTACTATCCTTATAGCCATCTTGCCCAAACCATCACTTTGTGACAAAATCACTGTAACAAAATCAGTGATCAAATCACTGTGACGAAACCGTTGGTTTGCGGTCAGTTGACCTGGCTCGCTCTTGAGAGCCAAGTGACAAAATTCACGCAAAAACATCGCAAGAGCCAAGGGACAAAATTCACGTAAAAATATCTCACCGCTGAAAATTATGTAACAGTATCCTACGAGTGAAGTGTAACATAACGTAACAGCAGCCACTGCCTAAAAACAAACAATTAGTTTACTTTCATGTCAGCATGCATATTGGTTTTTCAGAGCTTGATAGATTTGTTCTAAACGATCTTGTGTTAACAGCATCATTAGCGCTGATGACCTCTCAGCATGTAAAAATGCTAAAGACATGGCAGTAAAATTACGATTGTTTACTGATGATCAAAATTTATGACAGAAGCAAAAAACTACAACTTTAACAGTAACCCGTGTAAAGACCTAGTTAGATCGCATGATCCTTTAAAGGGGAACTCTGGCCTAGCGAGGCTATATATCATAAAATACACCATAAAATTCTAAGACTTTTTCAAAAAAAACGAACTCGCTACGTTTTATAGTTTTGATAAAATTTGCAAAAAACTGCGTGAACTGCAAGTCAGATGACGTAGGTGTGTACTTTATTGTATTCATGCATTATATTGTTTGGACATAAAATTGCTAGTTAAGACTTAAAACTCGTAAGCAGAAGCGCTTGTATTGCATTCTTTGCTTAAAATATTCAACCTACTTGCAATCTTTAGGCCTGAGATTAGTGACTAAATGAGCATGAAGCAAAGTACACACCTACATAATCAGACTTGCGGTTCACGCAGTTTTTTTGCGGATTTCATCAAAACTATAAAACATAGCGAGTTTGGTTTTTTTTTGCAAAAGTCTTAGAATTTTGTGGTGTATTTTTATGATATGTAGCCTTGCTAGGCCGGAGTTTCCCCTTTAAAATAATATCTAAAATCCTGCAACAATTTATACATGTTGAAAAAAATCGTAAAAAAATTCTCTTTTCAAACAACGATATCTAGAATAGTTCAAGGTGAAATTTCACAGTTTTTGGTATTGATCAAAGCAGAATTATCTGCAAAATCACAAAATCATAATCAAATCATGCCCCATTGCCTAGTTTTAATTATAAAGGCAGTGGCTGCTGTTACGTTGCATAACACTTCACTCATAGGATAAAATCATGTAATTTGTAACATTTCAGCGGTGAGATATTTTTTACATGAATTTCACCACTTGGCTCTTGCGATGTTTATTGAATCGACAAGACTGCAAGTGCAAGAGCGTGTTTGCATCATAGAATGCAGAAGCAGCAAGGGTAATTAATACTTTTTTAAGACGCATTAAGACCTTGTTATAACAAACCGATACTTTTTTTTTTGGGACGCTGTACTTTTTTTTTAAGACGGAGATGTTTTTAGGATGAAATTTATTAATAATTTGACTTGCATTTGGTTTTGTTGGCAGGTTTAGGATGATTGGTCCATTTATCTTCAAACTTCGCATTACTTCAAATTGACGATTTTAATGAAACAAACCAGATTTCAAATGATTTTAATAGTGTATATATTAAAAAAAGTTTGAAACTTTTTTTGCTGCTTTTATGATCTAATATGGCACTTTGATGCGATTAAGATGATTCCCCGGTTGTGTAGTGATAAAGGTTTGTGTCTCTCAATTGCTGCAGTTGGGGTTCGATACGCGGTGGCGGAGTCTCGCGACTAGGAAACCTAATGTTGAGTTTGTTGTTTTTTTTCTTCTTCTTCAGAACCTTGCATTAGAGTTTGGGTTGCCCTTGCGATGCAACCTTGCGATGCCACCTTGAGAGATAGCAAATCCAAGCGCAAAAACAAAAGATTTTGATAGCCTTTAACACTTTTTACGATGGAGATGTTTTAGTATATACCAGTACTGCATTTAATTACCGCATGAATTCGCATCTAATTGTTTATCAAAAAGCTAGATTTTAGCTGATTTTAATTGAATTCCGATTAAACTTTTAATCAAATAAACTAGATTTGAGTTGATTTTTGATAGCATCCTAAAAAAAAATATCGGTTTTGTTATGACGCGTCCTAATAAAGAATTACCGGTACCAGTAATTTAATAATGACCCTTTCCGCTTCTACTTTCTATGATGCAACACGCTCTTCCACTTGCAGTCTTGTCGCTTCAATAAACATTGCAAGAGCCAAGAGGCGAAATTCACGCCAAAAATATCTCATGGCTGAAATGTTACAAATTATGTAATATTATCCTACGAATGAAATATTACATAACAGTAGCCTCTGCCAATTATAAAATTCATTGGAATACGAAAACCTCCAGTTCCACGATGTTTTACATGTGAAAAAGAACAAGTCGTAAAATATTGACAACTTTCCAACAACGATATCTTAAAAATTTGTGGGTAAAATTTCACAGTTTTGGTGTTGATGAAAGCAGAATTTACTGCAGAATCGGAAAATCATAATCAAAAGATTTTCTTGTATGAACTTTGTTCGCTGGATTGATTGAAAGAATGCCCAAAAGCAAAAATTGCCAATTTTCAAACAAAAAAATCTCAAAAAGTCCACTGTAAATTTTTTTTTGATCGAAGCGGAGTTTACCACCCAAGCAGAACATAAAAGTCACAACATGCCCAAACATGTAGTATTTTTGCAACACGTGGATGAGCAAGATAGGCTAAAATCCAATTCATTTTTCTTTCCCCTTGGTTTTATTGATTCGCAAATGACTACGTATTTGTAACACAGATGATTCTGAATTCATAACTAGTGTTGAATTCGAAATCTTCCCAAAATGTACCGTCAACCGGGGCAACTTTGAACGTTTTTTAATCATTTTCCCTTGTCACTTCTGCCAGGTTCAAGCAAGAAAAGTGCTTATAGGCTGAACGTAACACTTATGGCCTCAGCAACTGGAACTGTCAAGACTAAAAAAATATTTCGCTCTCATAAGCCATACCACAACTGGGGCGACTTTGAACACTTCACTAAAACAATCTTTGTTTTCAGTTAAATACTTTTCCAGACCATGAGCGGTCTCTTAGTAGGTCAGTGTTTGAACTTCGATAGATTTTTTTTCTTTCACATGACAATGACGTCATCATTTCAACAAAATAATTCTCAAAAATAGGGCAATTTATTACTTCATTGCTGTTGACATGTGCACTCCCGAGCCTGGTCATCTAGCGATAGACGACTGCAAGCTCGAACCCATGAAGACTTGGTCGGTAGCTAACCGCCCTCACCACTCGGCCACACGCCCGCTACATGTTACAGAAGCAATTTAGAGTTTTAAATTAACGCATGTCCACAATAGAGTAGAACGATTTTTTACTTTTCTTCGAATTTAGAATGACGTAATCTTACAGTAGTTGCATTTTGGTGTAAAATGAATTCCTGCAAACTTTTAGAGCTCTGCATTAAAAAATGGCTTGCGGATTTTTATTTAATTTTTTTCTGTACAAATGTGATTTTTTGCAAAACCGCTAGATGGCGCTTTCAAGCGCAGCTACTGGAATACCATTTGCCTATTTAAAATAAACTGTAAGACTAGAAATAGTAGTCTCACACTAAATAGCAACCAAGCGCACTTTCTTTTACTCGCAATGACGTCATAAAAAGCCTGCTTAACGGCATATAGCAAAGCGTAAACTTGCTTAAGACGTTGAACAAACACTTGAACAGCTTTTTAATAACAACGAATTGTAAACTTGCAAGAAAGTTATCGGTTCAGTTCAGTTACAGAATTGAATTGTATGTTTGGGAGTAGGAGCTTTTGGATGCAAACTAAGGACTCATTTTTCGGCTAGTGATTTTGGCCATAATAGATTTGTGGCGGTTATCAAATCCATAAATGCTAAGTTAAATAGTCCAAAGTTTTCTTATCTATCTCGCTATCAACACCGCCACATATTTCCTGAGTTTTCCCTTCTAGTTTCCGTACTTCACTAATTACTTTAACTTTAAATTTTGCTCTGTCAATTTTTGACTTGTCTATTAAAATCTCGTTTATAAATGTTTGATGCCAAATAACAAAGCATTTCAGAGAGCTGTACCAAGAGAAGAAGACAGGTCACCTCGAATTAACTCCATTGCAAATCTGTTAAGTTTTATGATGTTGTAAGGGTTCGAAGCTGCTGATGTGGTTGGTAGCTATGTACCTCTCCTAAAACAAATGAGTTATTAAGCATAATTATAATTAAGTTAATGTAAGGTTAACATTAATTAGTGCATGGCTAGTTACAGTACTAACCATAATAATTAGTGCATAATTATACAGTACAAGCAATAACAATAAGCATAATGTGATAATTAGGTTTATAGTTGCTTTTAATTCAACACCAGATATGGAGCAGAAATAAATGCAGCTGTTATGACATTTAACTATAACATTCTTACGTCTATACGGTGTTTCGAATGTTATTGATTGTCCGGCAATAAAAAGTCATTCCTTCAAACAGAGTTTAGATTCACAAATTTTTAGTGCGATTGCATTATCATTTTATCGCTAGCTGTTATCGCTACATACTGCTTATTAAAACTTACTTCTGAATGTACTGAAGCACTGTCAGTGTATGTGGAAGACTGGATTGAGGTGCAAGGAAAAGAGGAAGAATCAACAGTTGATCGCGAAAAACTTGCCGATGAACGTAAAGCTCGCTTTACAGTAACTTGGTCGGCAGATGCCATTTGAAGCAACCCTTTAGGGCCTTTCTTCAAACGTAGATCTTTCAAGTATATATGCCCTATCTTCTATCGGAACTTTAAGAGCTGGGAAGCAAGAGCAAAAGATGTGCTCTTGTTGGCAGTTATCAACATCACAGTTGATTCTTCTGTCATCACACGGCAACACTTCCAAAGAACAGGAGCACTCAGCAATATGAAAAAGGCTGTCTAATTTGTTAGCAAGATTTCGTTTTGCAGCAGCTTTATTGTGTTTTCGGTTGATATTTTTACCAACTGCAGCAAATCTCATCTTTTTTTCGACTGACAATGTGGATATTAAAGGTAATCGCGGGTTCACTGACTGCCAAATACCCATCAAATCTTCTTTTATCTGCTGGCAAGATTGAGAAATAGAGCTATGAGGATCAGTCTTTATAAATAGTAATAGTAACGGGTTAACTGCCTGTAGGTGCTTGGCTCCTTTTTGGATAACTCGCTGGTCCTCCACCATATTTCGCATGACTTTTTTGTCTTGTAAGCGGTTGTGTTTTTGCTTTCAGCATAGATATTTCTTTCTTTTGCTTTTATTGCTAAAACTAACTTCAATTAAGCCTGGATCACAGGACATTTTGTAGACTCTTATCAGCCCGAAATGATAAAACTTTGTACAAGAGAAATGATTTAT
The DNA here is from genome assembly GCA_963965965.1 of Trididemnum nubilum. Classification (NCBI taxonomy): domain Eukaryota; kingdom Metazoa; phylum Chordata; class Ascidiacea; order Aplousobranchia; family Didemnidae; genus Trididemnum; species Trididemnum nubilum. Next base: position 31,526,151 of record OZ014483.1, on the reverse strand, counting down.
TTGATCACGTAAGCAAGATTAATTGATTGCAACCAAATTCTGTTTTATCATTTTATTAGTGGCTGCAAGGACTACAAACTGCTTAGAAGTGGAATTTAGTCGTTGGCGATAGTCGTAAAATGGAGCATATGAAAGCGGATAATATTTATTTTCCCAAATAAACTACTAAATTTCCGAGAGTTTTGGATATAATTTTATATACATCATAATATTGTAATCAGTTGCTGTGACTTGGCGAGTATGCCATTGAATTTATTTGTAATTTTGTACCATTTGCACTTAAGGCTCATTAATTTTAAGTTCAAGGAAAATGAGAAGAACTTTTTTCAAGTTTATTCTTGCAAAATATCATGTATTTTGTAAATGGATTATGGTGCGCCATCTAGCAGAATGTAATAAAAAAGCAAATTTGGGCAAAAAAATTAAAAACCATTTCCGCAAGCCGTTTCTTGACTTGGAGTGCTCAAATTTTGCAGAAACTGTCTCTAGGCTAAAACGCAACTACTGCAAAATAACGTTTTTCTATAGCGAAAATGGACCTACCCTAGTCCATAATGCAAGCTGAGTGCGCATTCATATTTTTTTGAATCCAGTAAGCTATAGCTTATTGAGATGTAAGGTCAAAATTTTAATTAGAGCTGGTGTCAACGGATAAAGAATGAGATTATCGGTTAAAGTTGTTGACTGAGTTAAAAGAATTTTTTGCCGAAGCGTATTTTTGTACCAGAGTATTTCAGAGCGGAGTGTTGTTGTAAAATTTCGGAGCGAATTAGAGCCAGAGACAGTTAAACAATTTCGGAGTGGATCCAGAGTGGAAAAATTAGCCATTCCGCAATGCTCTAATTCAAAGACATTTCAGGCAAAGGCAACTTTGCGCAAGTGAAGGTTACAGTGCATGTTGTTAGGCGTTCAAAGTCGCCCCAGAGACCAGGCAACTTTGAACGCTCTTTGAGTCTTTGAGATAGAATATATGGCTTATGAGAGCGAAATATTTTTTTAGTTATGACAGTTCCAGTTGCTGAGGCCATAAGTGTTACGTTCAGCCTATAAGCACTTTTCTTGCTTAAACCTGGCGGAAGTGACAAGTAAAAATGATTCAAAACCGTTCAAAGTTGCCCCGGTTGACGGTATACCAGTATTCTATCTCAAAAAGCATTCAAAGTCACCCCACTCTCTGGGGCGACTTTGAACTACCGCACCTACTAACATGCACTTAAACCTTCACTTACAAGTGCAAAGTTGCCTTCACCTGGAATGTCTTTGAATTTGAGCATTGCGGAGTGGCTAATTTTTCCACTCCGAATCCACTCTGAAATTTTTTAACTGACTCCAGCTGTAATCCAGCTCCGAAATCTTACAACAACACTCGGCTCTGAAATACTCCAATACAAAAATACGCTTCAACAAAAAATTCATACCAATTGTCATGTTGCTCAATAACTTGGATAAGCGATAGCCTAATCACATATTTTGATATTCCATTCCCAGAGAGCAAAAATAGTTGTTCATTCTACTACCAACTATCACTACGGCTTAGAAGATTAATTAAAGTCACACTCCGGCACTCACCTTGCATTGTGGACATGCATTAATTTAAAAGTCTAAAATTACTTCACTGATATCTAGCGGGCACGTGGCCGAGTGGTGAGGGCAGTAAACTGCTGATCACATCATGATGGGTTCGAGCCTCCAATCGTCTATCACTAATTGACCAGACTCGGAGATCCGCATGTCAATAGCAATGGTGCAATGAATCGCCTAATTTTTGAGAAATATTTTATTGAAATGATGACGTCATTGTCAAATAACCTTGTGCTAGTCGAGCAAAAAAGAAAAAAATCTATTAAAGTTCAAACACTGACCAAGTACGAGATCGCTCTTGGTCTTGAAAACTAAGTATTTAACTAAAAACAAACTTTGTTTTAGTGAAGTGTTCAAAGTCACCCCAGCATTCAAAGTCGCCTCATTTGACGGTACTGCATAACTGGCAACCAATGAGCAGATGAGCAAATCCACTTAGTAGTCTGACAGAGTTAGGATGCGCCAAGATGCTTCAAATTTTTGATATCTGTTATTGTTGAATACTGTATTGGTATGATAATTTGAAATACAAACAGACAAAGCAGCAGTTTTCTAATCTTCTGCACAAGTACCGGTAGGGCCTAGCTGCCTAGTGACTACATAAATACAGTAGGCTAGTCAGTAGTGTGAGCCTAGCCTACTGTGGTTCTGGAAAAAATAGGCCTATCCAGTTGCCTATTTTACTACCAGAATGTCTGAAACTGGAAAGTAAGCTACATACTAAGCTGCTAGGCCTACTGGTATACCAGCAGATTAGTAGATATGCTTTAATTTAAGGAAGTGGCTAATGTTATGTTACGTAACGCCCATAAAGAGAATAAGAGAGCAAAAATTGAGCGCTCATTTACTTTCTTTTAATTTGGAAATTATCATTAGGGTTTCAGGTTTAGGTTAGATTAACGTTAGGGTTAGAGCTACAGTTAGAGTTTGGGTAAGGTTTAGGGTTGGGTTCAGAGCTAGGATAGCGATTTTCTTATTCTTACGCAACGTAACAGCAGCCTCTGCCTTAATTTAACGTAATTCTGCAACGCAATTCTACCAACATGAAACACTCGCGACTTGCCAAACTCACAGTCATTAAGTCAATTATGGCGTTACCACGTCATCCAACAATTCATTGCACCAATAGCTACTAGCCTACGTAACCAAAGGCCTATCAATCCTGTCCACCACCACACTTGCCTAGTCAGTAGTAGCCTACTTAAAAAATTAAAGTTAAAATTTTTCGCGCTTCTTTGCAGTTTGAGATTCCCCTATTTCGAAATACACTACTTTGTTCGAGGTTAACTCCGTTAATATTTTCCAACTTTGCCTCGTATCCACCAAGGTGGATTAAATTTTATCCAAATATTAACACAGCTTAGAGGGGGGAATTTGAACAAGTGGCCTGGTTAATTTCAATAATTATAAAGTAATTTAAAAATGACTTGTTTGAAGTTGCGAATATATGTAGTTTATTTTACTCCAGGCTGCGAATTCGATCGATTTTTATTCGAATTCAGTTTAGTTTAGCAAGTCCAAGTTTAAGTTTGAGTTTTGAAAAGCAATTTTTACGAGTTCAAGCTGACAAAAATTAGTACCGTATATACATATTTCACTGTGTTTGTTTTGTTTTTTTTGTGTTTGTTTTTTCTGTGTATTCTGTGTTTAAAGTGTCTGATGACGTCATTGCATGTAATTTGTGGTTTGGGCCCCCCAATCAAAAATTCTGGCTACGCTTATGCCTAAATCACTTAGATAGTGAATATCGCAGTATTTTTGCATTGACTTTTTCTCGTGGCTTGATTAGGTCCCACACAAATGGGTTCCGGATAAATATGGGTCTTGGACAAATGTGAATGGATCCCGATTCCCAAACAAAGTATGGCCACCGACGATTGGATCCCGTGAAATATATTATGTAGTGTATAATTGCAGATTATTAAAGCACAGGAGTATGCTTTGCAATAAGCCAATAACACCGTGGTTAGTACAGTAATAAATATTTGGTACTTCGTACTTAGAAATGAAATAAATTAGTAGAGTGAATGGCGTCCATGGAAGCCGAAGGCAATGTAAAATGCTGGAGTTGGAGTTTATAATGACACATGAACAGCATAACTTTCGATAAATTGATTTATCAACACAAAAACTTGAAAATCTAGTGTTATAGTTTCAAATTTAGATGAAGCGTATGATTGTTTTCTCTAATTAAAGCTAGATGGGTCAAACTGCTTGCCGTTTTTTGCTCAGTTTGTAATACTAAAGTGTATTTCCCAAGGACACAGCGACGCATTGCCAGTTCGGTAATCGAACCAGGCAACCTCTCTATCACTGGCTTGACACTCTAACCAAGTGAGCTCTCGCAGAAAAGCGGCTAAGCAGTCTACTCGTTCAGGCGGCCCAGCCTAACAAAAGACTTGTAAGCACAACCCAAAACGAATAGCCTACTTTGCGTACAGCGGCGAAAACTGGGGTGCGCTATAGGGGGCTTCAGCCCCACTTAGCCCAGTCACTTAAAACATTTAATCTACAGATACAAGCATTTAAACGTATTTTGGACTTGACATGTAAGTAAGGAGGGAGGCTGAAGGGGCTGGGCAATTTAATTCTTTCAAATAACTTTCAAATTTTAGCAATGTAGTTCTTTCAAATGGCTCGAAAAACGTTTGAAAAGCGATCCAAATGGCGCAAAAATGATTTTTTTTTGAAGCGAATTGGAGCGGCGCAATTTTTTTGCCGAAAAATCGCCCAGTAGCTGGAGGCTTGCTTAGCACGATGCCTGAATAAAACATTTTTTGGAAAAATTATTTCAGCCTTTGGTTTAAGCTTCTCTCTTTTAGCAAAATCCTGGTTGGGCGCCTGCTTGCGTTGGTGTGTTTATACAGACGCAGAGTGTTTGCGCATGGTCCATCGACGAACTATGTTGTTTTGTTGTTTTTCGAAATTTTGTCCGTTTAAGACTTTGTCCATACCGGTGTTTGTCTGTAAACCAATTTAGCACATCAATTTTTTAACATTCGAATAGCGCGAGGCGCGAATCGAATTCCAGCGCAAGACTTGTGAGATGCGCGCCTTTCCCATTACACTACAGAGGCGATGCTGCCGAACTCGAGATAAAAAAAAAGCCCTAGATTGATTATAACTATAAAGGTACACTTCGTAAAAATGTGTCCGGAACCTATTTTGCGGAAAACCAATTGCAATACGGTACTTTTGCGTGTAATGGGAAATCGGTACTCTTGCGTAACGGTAATGTAATTTATGTTTATCCTAACTAGACCTATTCTACAAACGTAGCTGTTTATGCAATATTTTAATGGAAATTCCGACCCACTAATAAACTATATGAAGTATCGCCTGAGACTTAAAACTTTGTATAATATTGCTATTTATTTGTTGCATATGGTAAAGCCTATAATCAGTTTGCGCTAAAAATTCATTAATTATAGTAAACAATAATTCGTACAAACATTTTGGTGTTAGATATCTACAGAATCAGGTATCGCGAATATCACTGGTAGCGCAACCAGGGGGGCTAAATCCCTCCGAGCCAAGTCACGTAGAAAATTTAACCCAAATATGCGTGCCTTTAAACGTGTTTTGGACTTGATCGTATGTAAAGGGAGGTGAAGAGAATGAGCATGGGCAATTTAGTTCTGTCAAAGGGCTTTCAAATCTTAGCAATTAATTCTCTCGAATGGGTGTACACTGTACAAACGACCAAAATATCATCAAAATGGCGTTAAAATGACTATTTTTTCGAAAAGGGACCAAAAATTGCCCAACAGTTGGGGTTTTTCCACAAAACCTTCATAGCCTCCGTTTTCAGAAAGTTTTCCTCTCCAGACGCTCATCTGTAAAACTAGGATAAATTTTTACTTTGTCAGCAAGCCCCCCTTTCTCCTTAAAGTCCTGATGGTTGTGCGCCTAAATAATGCAAAGCATCAAATTAATGTGTTACAATAAATTGCAGCTCTCAAATAACCACTCTAAAACACCAGTAAATAACAAACAGGCTATAACTCTTGGATAGGCATATTTTGTCGAAGCATAATATTACACGATCGAAAGACAGCAAGCAAAACAGAACTAGACACTCCCAAATTCCCAATTTGCTTCAAGTGCCTTGTCCATTGCTTTGCACAAATCAAGTTTAATATGTTGGGATTCATTCAACCGAGCCAATTAGTGCAGGGGTCGAAATTAACTTTTTCAACAACTTTCCCGTCGGGCAAGTGATATCAAATGTCTACTTGCCTGAGGAAATTTCAACTTGCCCGAAAAAATTAGGCACTATAGGTTTTGAGGCTGTTTACCTTCGGAAAAAAATTGTCAAATGTACTTTTTGGCGAAAACACTGAGTTTGCGTAGAACGTGTATCCTATTTCGAGAATCAAGTTTTTGTGCGCAATTGTTATGGTAAGGTGATGTAATACATCACTTTTTCCAAATGCATAACGCAAAAATTGATTTTTCAATTGTAGTGCATTTTCAATCGCGAATAGTTTGGACACCACACCAGCTAGAAAGCAGAAATTTTTTTGCAACAGTTATAGGAGCTAAAAGATCTTCAAAATAATCATAACAAAAAAATTGCAAAATTCTTGACGTTGTCTTCATGCAGAGCAGGGTATAGTTGTCCTCGTGATATTTGAAACAGCGGTTAACGCGGCAAGCATGGGGAAAAGTTTCTCAGAAAACGTAGCATTTTGCGCCAAAAAGTTGCAAAGCGCGTCTGAGTGCTGAAAAATTTCGGTGCGATTAGGAAGAGTTAATTGCGATTGATGATGTGCGTGCGATTAAACGAAGTGTTTATTGTGATTACTGCAAAATGCTAAAATAAACCAAACAACATCTTTCTCTACTTGCAATACATTTTATTTTATTGCAACAAAAGCAGACCTAAATTGCATTTTCAAATAATCTTGTTTCATGTTGCTTAATATGCTGTGTTTTGTTAACTTGCCCGTCGGGCAAGTTAAGTGGAAAACCAAATAGACTGAGGCAAGAGTGCCGATTTTTGTTGAGCATTGGGGGGATAATTTCCAATTTTACCTCAATTTTGACCTATTTTCAACGTTGGGGAGGATGAACCTCGACCACGATTTTTTTTAGGTAAGCAAATTAAGTGAAGACCACAAAAAAAGGTCCTCACCAACGATGGAAGACTTTTATTCCCGGAATTCAAATGAAGACCAAAAAAAGAAAAAAAACAGGTCTTCACCAAGGATGGTAGACTTTTTTCCCCAAATTCAAGTGAAGACCAGCGCTCAGATGCAGACCAGAGTCAAATTATTGGGGGGATGCAGATGCAGACCATGCTCAAGTTATTGGGGGGGATACAGTCAAATTATTGGGGGGATATATCCCCCCGGGTTTCGGCACCTCTGGCCCTAGGCGATTTCAACTTGTCTCGGGCAAGGGGGCTAGCGTTGATCTCGAAACCTGTTGGGTGAGTAAAGTGAACAGATTGTCCGCCACAAAAGTGCAGTAGCGTAAGAAAGGCGGTCAGTGGCATTACGTAATAAAGGGGGACAGGACAGCCCTTTAGGCCGAGATGGCTTTTGTTGTATTATGAACATTTCAACCTAATTGATTTGAATCAGATTCAACTTGCGACTGCTGCCAAGAGGAACAGACCATGGAACATATCTTGTTCCGATGCCCTCTTGGACCACACTGCAAGGACTCTAATCTGAAGGATGCAACAGAGGAAGCCCTAACCAGGCTTCCTCATTGGCGAGGTAGAGTATCATGATAATTTGAACTTTAGGCCGGAATCTATACTACTATTGCTTAAACAAACTAAAGAAGACTCCGCTCGTTTGTTTTGATTATTTTTTGTGGGGGGGAGGAGAACAAAAACGCCCACACGTGAATAACTTCCTGGCTACCTCGTTGAGGAGGGCGTACTTTTCAGCAATTCTTTGAAACCTTTTTTAACCGACAATATGAGTGCAGACTTATCACATTGCTTAGACTTTTTGACTGCCACTGCTAGCCCCATTGCTTGCGTATTGTGGAAGCTAAGGTCTACCACTACACTCCTAACTATGACTTTTATAAGGGTAGCAGAAATCAGTCCAAAATAGGAACAAAATTTGATAATTCCTTTCTCTAGCTATTTAAGGAACATTCAGATTTAAAGTCATTACGTTTATTTGCACTAAAGATGGGCTTTCATTTGAACTGCTTTCAAGTTATGAGGGTTCAAATTTTTGACTATTCTCTTCAAAAAAATGTCTATGTTGCCAATTAAAACTAAATTTGATGCGCAAATAAAAATGCAACCTAACCTTTAAGCATTTATTTTTGACAATTTTATAATATTTATTCATATTGCATATTCCGCTTCATTTTCAGCTGTACAACCAAACAAATGTCTGGATTTTTGAAATTGATTGTTTACACAAATTGGTAATTGAGCCGACAGTGGTGCTTGTAGCCATAATAAATCATCTAAAACTGATAGAGTTGGCAAAATTTAAGCAAGCCTAAACAAAACAAACTAACTATTTAACACTCAGTTTGACAATTCATCAGCAATTACACGTGTCAACCTTTTTTTGACAAGTTAAAGCTACCGGTTTTGCGGTCAAGGAAATTAACTTGACAGTTTTGTTCAGATGTTAAATTAGGAGTGGTGACAAAGCTTAGTATTTTCTCGATCGAAAAACTTTAATTTAAGTTCCAATCAGAAACTAAATCACTTCCGCTTCCAAGCATGCACTAAATCAGTGCAACCGGTCCGCGGACCGGCGCCGATTTGTGAAAAGTTGATTGCCGGGCCGTCTACTTTTTTAGGTTAAACACTTAAAAATATATTTGTAGCGTTAAATGCAATTGCGTTTGGACGTTTTAAGAAAGAGGTTTGGTTGCACAAGTTTAAACATCGTGTGATGAAATAATGTATCAGCTTTATTACAGCAATAATGCAAATATTTAAATACGAATTTATTTCAACTGGTGATTCTAAAGCACCTTGTCCGCTCCCTCTGATATCAAACAGCAAATTTATTTTTGAAGGCCGGTACGCAAAAAATTTCCAGTTTTTAATCGGTTCGTAGTTTGAAAAAGGTTGCCGTAGGCTGCAGTAAATAACCAAAATATTTTTAGCATGATATGCCTGCAAAACATGGATAAATAATTAAAGTGAAAAATAAAGAAAAAATAATGTAATTGCGTGAAATATTCAAAACACTTTTCGGTTCTGATATTTTCTGTTTGAATAAAACATTTAGACTATAGCATAAGGGCGTTTGCGTAGCGTGAAATTTAACTCAAGATTTGCGTCAAAGTTAAAAACATCTTGCTAGGGTACATATAAAAATTATTATGCTTTAGATGTTTCTTTTTATTTCGCAAACAATCCTTGGGGATCTGTAATATCTTTTGAAATCACTTTTACTTTAAATGTTAAAACAAAAATATAAAAAAATTACCGTACTGAAGTGTTGAAAACCTTGTAGTGGTTCTATTAGAGCCTACTATTCATCCAAATTTTCTTCGTTAACATTGCAAGAGTGACAGAAATGGCAAAGTGATACTCTTGGACTTTATATGACTTTCTGATGAGTGCTGTCCTGTTCACCACATACACTTGTTCAAACTAAAAAGTTACGCTCACGTTAATTGTCATTTGACTGCCTCAATTAAATTCAAAAAATTTATTTAGTCAAGGTAGAACAATTTTTTGCAAACTAAGAAAAGTACTTATTATTGGCAACCTAAGAGTAACACTGCATTCTCTCACAGTTATCGCAGAAAGAAATTTCATCGAACAATACTGAATTCGTGTCGTTTGGTAAGGGAAAAATTCCTTTAAAAGATGTCAAAAAAGATGTTTTGTAGGTAGCCTATCATGTCATACATGTGGTGTAACTCAAAGGATGGTTTATTCATTTTTTGAATTATTTGCTGATAATGGAGGTAGTTCATCAATCATCAGTTTCTGGAAGTAACATTGGTTTTCAATGATACGAAATTGCGATTCAATATGTCGCCAAGAAAACAGAAGTCGTTTAGAAATCAAAAAATATTCTACTAAATCTTTGGAAATGGGTGTGGTCTCGGGACAATTTTTAAGTTACGAAACCAAGACTGTAACAATTTGTGACAACAACCACTGCGGTGTTTCCAACTAAAATATTAACGAAAAGCATAGCTATAAGTGGAGTGCAAAAACGTAGTACAAGATCGCTGTTTGAAGGCCGAAAATAAGACACAAGACAATGTTTTGTGTTTGATTAAAAAATAAAAACAACATTGACAAGCCAATCTTTTGGGTATAGCGCTGCGGGCAAGGCGTCGGATTTTGAACCATACGTTGAGGGCTCAATGCTCTATTTTAACGCATTGTTATTTCAAACTGCTTCGTGCTTTAGTCTCCCAGTCTCAATATTCTTGAAACGTACTCAATAGCAATTGTAGTCAGAGTAGTATTAAATATTTAGCAGTTAGCACACCGCAGATAAAAACATTGTAACCCTACAGTCTGTTTCACCCTTAACGAGATCTTCAGGGCAGCACTTAAATTGTAGGGGGACGCGGGGGTACGCGTCCCCCCATTGAGAGTTAGCGTCCCCCCATCGAGATTTAGCGTCTCCCCATCGAGATTTAGACATCCACCCATCGAGATTTGAGCGCTGCTGGATGATAAAACGAACTAGAGTCAGCCAGCACAAATAAATCCTACAAATCCCGGCCGAATATATTCCCACTTGCGGTGAAGACCCTTTTTTTTGGTCTTCACCTGATTTCGGGAAAAAAACACTTCACTTTTCGGCAAAGACCTTTTTTTTGGTCTTCGTTCAATTGCGGGGACGTAATTACATAATTTTCACTGAAGTTTGGTCAAGGCTGCAAAAGCGTCCCCTCATGCAAAGTTTTACAATTTAAGTACTGCTTCAGGGGTTAGTTTATTCAAATAGAGGTACGTTGTTATTTCGGGAAACAGCATGTAAATGCTTTTAATGATAATGTTGTACAAAGAAATGTCGTTCGTTCATGTAACTTGTTGTTCGTTGAAATAAAAAAAGCAAGCCGGTCCGCTTGAGTTTGAAGCGCTGCAAACCCAAGAGGCAAGTGTGATGCAAATGTTTCGTCATTTATGGCAATTACAGTACATACTCAACGCGCTACTGCACAAAAAAGTTAGTTAAATGAAAATATTTATGTTTTTATGCTCTTTTATACAAAGATATATAAAAAAATTTTTTATATATGCTATGTTTACATAAAAATATTTCATAATGTTTATTTTTTTATAAACATTACAAAATGTATTATAATGTTTATTTATAAATTTATTATGTTCAGTTTTATAAAATATAATTTACAAAACATTATATAGCATTTTATATATACAAATACTATATAATATTTATTTTTTATGTACAACGTTTAAAACAAAAATGAATAAAAAATAAAAAAATTTGTATGTTTTATACAAAAAAGCTATGATTTATGTACCGTTTACATACCGGCCAGTTGGTCGAGCGGTAATGCGTTCGTCTCTGAAGCGGGCGATCTAAGGTTCAAATCTTGGGCCGGTCAAATCGGACATAGTGTTGCCAACGGCTCGCCACCTCTGCGATATTTCGTTGAAAGGGTTGCGTTGCCCAAGCGCATTGACGCAGAAATGGGCCTCGCAAATTCGTTACACGCTTCGGCGAAACACAGCTAGCACGATGAAAGATTTGATTTATGTATTATATCACGTTACTAACTAAAATTACCGAGTTTTGGGCGTCATACAAAAGGACAACAGTTTGGCTTCAAAATATTGAATTATCCGCTAGAGAGCGTAAGCTGCCTTTTCATTGAATTTTGCAAATAGATATTCGGAAATGGTGCCGCGGTAAAAAAGTGAAACCCAACTTGCAAGGTCAAAGTCCCCTAAAGTTGCACATTCCGCAAGTGCGAGTAAATACGAGTAAATTGAAAAAAAATTGTCTTGTGTTTTTTTGTTCATTCTGTAAAAGAAAGGATTGCAGCAAGCGCGTGGAGAGGGCACAATGGTTAGAAGTTAGGACTCTAAAATTTAATCGAAAGGAAAGAGTTGACTCCTTGCCCTCGTAAATTGCTCATATGGTGCTCCCAAATACCTGTGTTAAAAAAATGTCTTGTGTTTCTTTTTGACTTTAGGTTTGTCCTTATTAAAAATCAAAAATAAAACTGAAACAAAGGATTACAATGAAAAATTAATTGCAACTTCCAAGGTATGAGTTCGAGTCGCTTGGTCGTTATTTTCACCGGAAAAAGCATGGTTGCATCGGATCAAAAATTTAACTTGTGGTTGTGGTGTTTTTGTTGCCGTGTTTTAAAATTTTTTTTAACGTTTTGAAGAAAACATAAGAAAAAAAAAGTTCCTCTAGAGAAGAATGCTTTTCGACCATAACCTTTTCGAAAAATTGTAACTTTGATTTGGTGAGCTATATAAGCAGGGTTCAAAATTGACGCTTGTCCGCTCAGAGTTGTAAGCGGGCCGACTAGTTTAGGCCCGAACCCGAAAATACAAGCCCGAACCCGGCCCGAAAACCAACTTGAAACCCAAATCCTGCCTGAAAAAACCCGAAAGTTATAAGTTAGGTCTGAAAAATTTAGTAATGTTGCCAAGTTATTTTGATTATATTTTTGTACACCTAAGACAAAAAGTACGTCTCAGGCCCGAAATACGCCCGAAATTTTTTTCAACTTTAGGCCCAAACCCGACCCGAAAAGCCCGGTCTAACTGACGACTATGTGTCCGCTAGCCCGAGGCAAGCTGAAATCACCTCGGGCAAGTTATTTTTCGGCTTAACTTGCCTGACGGGCAAGCTAACAAAATACAGCATATTAAACAACATCAAACAAGTTTGATTGAAAATGCAGTTTAGGTCCACTTTTGTTGCAATAAAATAAAATGTACGTAGAGAAAGACGTTGCTTGGTTTGTTTTGGCGCTTTTGCAATCATCAAATTGAACACTTTGTTTAATCGTACGCTCCTCATCAATCGCAATTAACTCTTCTCAATTGCCCGCAAATTTTTCAATACTCAGAGGCGCTTCGCAACTTTTTGGCACAAAGTAGCCTACTACGTTTTCTGAGAAAAATTTTCCACGCTTGCCACATTAACCGCTCTTTCAAATATCACGAAGATAACTATACCCTATCCTGCATGAAGACAATGTCAAGAATTTTGCAATTTTTTTGTTATGATTATTTTAAAGATCTTTAGCTCCTATAACTTTTGCTAAAGTTTTTTAGTTGGTGTGGTTTCCAAAATATTTGCGATTGACAATGCATAAATCAAAAATAGCAGTTTTTGCATTTTGCATTTGGACTACCGCCAGTTGGTCGAGCGGTAACGCGTTTGTCTCTGGAGCGGGTGGTTTGAGGTTCAAATCTTGGGCCGGTCAAATCGGACACAGTTAGCTTGTTTACATGTGCACTTAGTTCTAGTGCCTGAATTTTGCTGAGTCACACACATAAAAGGTTTTGTGTGTGACTCACTAAACCTTTTTTGTGCGTGACTCAGCAAAATTCAGGCACTAGAACTAAGAACTGGTTCCCAAAAGTGCACATGTAAACAGGATAAATGTTGCCAACGGCTCGCCACCGCTGCGACATTTCTTCGAAAGGAGCTGTGTTGCCCGGGCACAATGACGCGGAGATGGGCCCCGCAAACTCGTTACACGCTTCGGCGTAATACAGCGAGTATAATGAAAGATTTGATTTGATTTATTACGTCACCTTACCATAACAATCGCGCACAAAAACTTGATTCTCGAAATTCAGTGGTTTTGCCAAGAAGTACATTTGGCGATTTTTCTCCAAAGGTAAACTAAACAGCCTCAAAACCTGTTGTGCCTATTTTTTTCGGGCAAGTTGAAATTTCCTCAAGCAAGCAGACATTTGATATCACTCGCCCGATGGGGAAGTTGTTAAAAAAGTTAATTTCGACCCTTGTATATAAGTTTTGCTCTTATTCAGAATCTCTTTTCAACTAAAGTAACACTGTTTTCTCAAATACACAGTCATGCGAAATGCTTCATACTGTACTCAAAATTAGCATTCTCGTCATTCTAAAACTTTTCATTTTTCAAAAATGTAGTTGTTTCGATATCAAAGCGAATTAAAATTAAAAACGATAATCAATTCAACTCATGTAGGAGGCCGAGTCATAAGATGCACAGAGCTGGACAGCGCTGGTTCGAGCTTTTAGCTCTCATCGGCAGCCCTCAGCTTCTCTAACAAAGTTATTCCCCAGCTTTTTTTTGTTTTTTTTGTGGATTTTTATGGGTTTTTGGATATGTGTGAAGTTTGGAAGTCGTGGGAGTAGTATTGAGCTCTGCAGACACTTTTTCAAGCATCCACAGGGGCTCAGAGTGATGATTGTTTACCGGCTAACTCAAAACAAAGAACACGTTACCGCATCCTGAGTGCTCTGAGCGCCAGTGATTGTTAGGCTCTGCAAACACCAACTTGGCATTTGCAGTAGCGCTGGTAAATATATCGTGGTGAGAGTAGCTCAAACTACTACAGGTAGCCGAACGAACTCTCGTACGAAGCTTTTCAGGAATTAATACAAGTGACCCGCGACGATGGCGGATCACAACTTTTAATCCTGAAAGGAATGATCACTTGATCTTAGCTCTTGAGAGCCGAGAAGCGACCCTTGGCCGAACTGGACAAACCTTAAGGGTTTGCACAGTGGCAGAGGCTTTCTAGGGAATAAACGATTTTTCACTTGTGGTACTAAAAAAAAACAAGTGAAAAAATCGCTGAACCCTTGTAGTAAGGACAGCCATAGGCTATCCCTACTACAAGGGTTCCCCTTGTGTGACCACGGAAATCATAACCGAAAAGTTATGCGATAACTTTTCGGTCATATAGGAGGCTCAAGCCAAAGATTCCACTTCAAGTATAAAAACTGTTAAAACACCTGTCTAGGGTGGGCAAAATCAATGGCTAAAAATACACTACTAGCTAAAGATATATTTTAGCCACAAAATTAATTTCTGCTAGTAGTGTATTTTTAATCTTTGATTTTGCCCACCCTAGACAGGTGTTTTAACAATTAATCGGATTTCGTTATTTCTGCAATCGAATTTATCGATATCATGGTAAGACCTGCAACATAAACCTTTTTCACTAATCAGTGGTCGAGTGGATAGAGCGTCTGCTATTAAAACGGCAGACTTGGGTTTGATTCTCGGTTGGGTCAAACCAAAGACTTACAAAAGATTGGAATTGATAGCTTCCTTGCTTGAAATTCAGCCATAAAAGGGACAGTGTGAAGTCTTCATCGCGTGTGGTAGACAGCATAGGTGGCAGAGCTGAGGGGGGTAAGCTTAGCACAGGTGGCCGAGTAAGGTGGGTATACGTGGCCGGGTAAGGTAACAGCATAGGTAAGCCCAGCCCCCTCCCCACTTCTTTTTCAGAAGGGGGGCCCAATTTACGCGTTTTTTGAGAAAAATACCTTTGAATAAATGAATTTGCAACTTAAGTCCATAGATGGCGAAACTATAAGAAAGTGCAGATTCACACTTTTTGACTAGGTGTTGGGGGCATGAGTCCTATGCTCTATACCAGGGGTGGGCAAACTTGTTTCAAGAAAGAGCCACTTGCAAAAAACCATAAACACCAGCGAGTCGCAAAATCAGTTTACACAAAATGACATAACAGCAATAAAAACACCGGGCTTTATTTAGAAATTGGCAATGGGGGGGCTGTTTTGGGGGCCTGGAGGCGAATCCACAAAAATTTTCCTTTTCTTTTGCAGAAATAACTTAATTTTAGAGATATTTTGATAAATATTAATGCTTTTAAATCGTGGCATAGAAATTGGAAGTGCAAACGTGATTAAACTGGTTGCATAAATGGGCTAATTGGGGAGGTGGCTAATGGTAAATTTTAGTTCTCTTGTTTACATGCTGGTAAATCATAAAATCCTATAGTTCAATAAAACTCACACGGAGTAATCTAATTCGTTTATGTTCTTTAAAGAAAAATAATTGGGGGACTGATGGAGAGATATTTGAGAGAAGTGATTGGTAATTAACTAGCACTGAATAGCCCTACCCCCTCCCCTTACTCCTGAGTTTATAATATGTTTGTCGATAAAACCTATGTTTGGCGTTTTTACACTAGCGATAAAATTTGATTGTTTATTTTTGGCATTTTTTAAAGTTTTCATTGATTTGTGACTTTAAATCCTGACAATTAGCCCCCCCTTGAATATATATGTTTCAAAAGATGCTTTAAATCACTTTTTAATCAATTCCAGCGCAAAAAACAGTCTCAAAAGAGCTAAAAACGTGGTATTTTTGTTATTCTGCATTTTGGTTGACAGGCCGATGGGGAGGTTATAGCCCCCCGCCCCCCTTGGCTACGCTACTTCCCCCCGAATATATGTTTCAAAAGATGCTTTAAATGACTTTTTGTTCCAGTGCAAAAAACAGTCTCAGAAGTGCAAAAAACGTAATATTTTCTTATTCTGCCATTTGGTCCGCAGGCTATAGCCCCGAACCCTGGCTACGCTACTGAAAAACACAATGATTGTTTCTCTAAAACACAATGATTGTTTCTCTATAAGGCAACATTCACACTTGACTGCGGTTTTTGAAGTGTTTTACAACTCCGGAAAAATTATTCTACCTTGGTTCTTTGAAGCGTTTATACTGCAATTCGTCACAACAATTGGTATAACTTTGGTTGACAGCGCTATGAAAACTTATACTTGTTTTATCGCTCAAAAATACATCGAAAAATGAAAACAATTTCAAACATGAGATAACATATATATAGAGTATAATCTTAGATTTTTTTGTAATACTACGATTCAATACAACAGCCACAAAATTTACGTCCACGAGCCCCATGCGACTTGCGAGCCGCAGTTTGTCCACCATTGCTCTACACACTCATTTTTAAGACAATCAGTCAAAATAAACTAATTTGTAACGCAATTTCTCGTAATGGGCCTTCCACGGGATCAATTCCACTCCTGATTGTGATGCTTGTGTTAGAAGTACGATAATGCTTACGTTATTTTCTCAAATAATAGCTGATTTTACCCATCACAATGTTTTGTGGCAAGGTTATTAAAGCGTTTCAAGATGTCAATGTCTTAGCTGTTAAAAGTAGTCTTCATTGTTCATGCATTTACAATCACGCGACAAATTTACAACCATCGTGAGGCATTACTTACAATGACATTTGTCGGATGATCGCAGAATCAACTAATTGAAAACTCGTTTGTGGTGTAACCTGAAACACTAAAACAACATTGCGTAGCAAAAAGACATACTTTGATAAAAATGTGATCCTTTTTCTAAAAAAATGCTGGCCTACAAATTTTTTTGAACACATTTCACCACCTAATGCTTTTAATTATCTTTCCTGGCTAAAGTCGGTACTGACTAGTAGCTAGTTGTGCAAACAACAAAAGAATCATCGAGCTATATTTTGCCGTGTTTCATGCGTGTTTTTACAGTACGTTTACTAACAACAATCGACAGCGGGGCAGAAAGGGTAAAGGCGTCGTTTTTACGATGACCCTGATCGTAGAATCTGGGTTCAACCCGCACCCTGGTCACGTTGTTGCGTCCTTGGATAAGACGCTTTACGCTGATTATCTCTGCTTAATTGGTGGCTTCGAACAATCATCAAATTTAGTGCACAAAAATTCGAAGAAATTCTCAGGTACTTTTTTGGATCACTGGAAACTTCCAAGCAGGTGCGGATTCCCTTCAACCGCGAAGTAGTCATTGCGATAAAAAGTGCGTGGATCGTCCAATGTTTAGCATTTGACGCTGTTCAGTGACAGGAGGATAAATATGCGCTACAACTACAACAGAAATATATTAATTTCAATGTTGTTGTCATTAAATTTGGTGCTGTGATTGTTAATAATGAATAACCCTATTGTAACAGGTTTTTTGATGATGAATTCACAATTACAGTTTGGAATGATGTTTATGTGAGCACTGCGCACTGTTCACAACCAGAGGACGGGGTAAAGGGGCTTCAGTCCCCTTAGCCTTGTTACTTACAAAATTTAACACCAATATTCAAGCGTTTAAACATGCTTTGGACTTGACCTCTAAGTAAAGGGGGATTAAAGGGGCTTTAATTCAACTGGTTTTAAATTTTAGTCGTTTAGTTGTTCCAAATGGCTCTGAAACGTGCGAAACGTAATTCAAAAAGCGTTAAAATGGTTATTTTTTCAAAAAATTACAAATTCTTCTAGCGGCTAGGGCTTAGCCGCCAGCCCCCATTTGTGATATGCTTAAGTTGCGCGAATTTTCTCCACACCAAAATTTAAGGCATTTTTTGACCAAAAAATTTAAATTTCGGATTCACGTCCCCACTTTAGCAAAATCTTGGTTGCTCGCTTAAACTCACAATATGCGATGTTGGCGAAAGAAAACTGATCAATGCTTTTTGGTTTCCCCCACTTTAAATATTGTTCCGCCATCGCTGGTAGACAGGTGGGCAGGTGGCAGCTTAACTCAAAAGACCGAAAGATCCCTCTCTTCGCCGTCTCCTCGTCAAGGTAAGTTTAATGGTGAATAAAGATCTACTGTAACTTCAATTACAATACCATAGCGATGTAACTTTAATTACAGTCGCGTTTTGGTAGATGAAACCAGGCCACATATTTTTTGGTAAAAATTATCCACGCAGAAAAAACTAGGCATTTCTTCAAGTTTATTGCTGTTACGATAATGAAATTAGAAACTTCTTACTTCTAAAAAATTTAAAATGTGAATTGAACTTTTTGTTTGAAAAACAAGTAACGCGTAACTGCTGGAACTAGTTTTTTTTAATGAGACATTTTTGCAAGCTTGTGATTAGGTCATAAATACTGCAGAAACTAAAATTCTGCTTCAATTTTACGACTTATGAATAACTTTGTCACTGAATTATCAAGAACCGCATTAAAGTCTGTACAACAAGACATAGTATTTTCTTTGGTAGAAACTTGTTCAGTAGAGCAACATTCTATGCAACATCTATATTTATTTAGTTCGACAGGTACAATACACCAAACAATTTTCATAACAGTCAAGAAAACTATTTTTCTCAGAAATCGTTCGAAGTTTTTCTAGTTTTTCATGACCCAAATTTGTGCAAAATACTGCTTGTAAGAACATCCATCTACACCTACTGCATTAAGCTTCATCAATGTATATTTATCTGTATCAGTTAGTTTATTTAGTAAACAGAATAATCAGCCGAAACCTAACTAAAATATTATACAATATGACATTTAAAAAATATTTCTCGGCACTTAAAGCGTATTCAACTTTTGTTCCAAGAGAAACATTGATAAACGCATATTTCCGGGCAGCTAAAATCGATTTTTGCTCGAATGTTAATTATACCCAACTGCTTTCGTCAAGGGAAGGCTTGACCTACCAACTTTTTTTTCCTGGAAGGGCTTAGGTAGGCTCACAACGGTTTTGACTCGCTGTTATGCTACATTCTGTTTCGACCTCTTCTCAGAGTAACGTAAAAAATTTGGCGAAGGTATTTTTATTTTGTTTGTTTCACCTAAAATTGACAGAAAAATGCAACAAAATTTGGGCAAAAATTTTTTGTTTTTGATCTTCATCTAAAATCGACAGAAAAAGTGCGACAAAATTTTGAAGAACTTTTCTAGCAAACCTGTTATGGTTGCTTCGTATTTATCCTCCTCTAACGAGGAAACGAGAGTGGCGCTTTTTTGGGGGACGGATGCTCACTCGCTTAGGAGTTGACAGGACTTTTGGCTTTCCGATTGACGTTTGACTTCTTGCCCCGTAACTTTGCTGCTTTTTTGAGGTGACTAAGCAAAGATAATCATCGTAAAGCGTCTAATCCAATTAAGAATGCAATAACGTGACCAGGATGCGGGTTAAACCAAAATCATTCACTCAGGGTCGTCTTGAAAACGACGCCTTTACCCTGGGGCGCACCCTGAAATTTTTAAAGGGGAGGTTGAATCTTTCAAAAGGCAACCAGTACCCAATTGCAGGGGCGTATTCTCCATGCATGCAAGGCATGCATTGCATGCCGAGTCATTTAACCAAAAAACAAAACTTAATAATAATACAAAAAAGTACAGGTAAAAATTTAAAACTAACTCAAACTAAGTTGCCACAGTTACAGGTATTCATTTTAAAATCAAAGTAGCAATAAATAGTTGCGCTTATTTCATTGGTTTCAGTTTTAGCCTGTTTTCAGCACATCGCTAAACTGCAAAAACTAATGGCAACACGCATGCAATTTTTAAATAATGCATTCAACGGCTCAAGAGATCGCTCTGTTTCGATAAGATTAGGAACAAAATTAAATAGGTTTGAAAACTTTGATTGGCGCATTGTTTGCTGCAAACGTTCTTTTATACGTCTTTAGTTTCTTGTTTTTGTAAAATATAGTCTCCATTTTGATTTTAGATTTTTAACAGTAAATTAGCTTAAAACAGGCCACAAGCTATGCACCAAAGCATGCAATTTGAAATATTGCATGCATGTTGCCATTTGCAGAGGTGGAGTCCTAGAACGTCTTTGGCCTCGAGGACACATTTTGAAGTCTTTGGCCTTGGCCTCGAAGATCAAGTTCTTGGCCTTGGCCTCGGACCCTTAAGTCCTCAAAAATTGCCTTGTCCTCGGCTCGAGGACAGCACTATTTTTTGAACGTTAAAGTTTTGTAGATCGGCTAAACTGTTTTTTTTTTGAGATTGACCGAAAAAAATTTTTGAAAACCTTTTTTTTAATTTGGAGTACACTTGCGTTTGTGTCCTTGGTCCTTGACCTCGAGCATTCCTGTCCTTGGCCTCGAGAATGTCTGTTCTCGGAAGGGCTGTCCTTGGCCTTGGCTTTGTCTTCGGATTTTTTTTGTGTCCTTGCCTTGGCCTCGAGCCTTGTGTCCTCCTCGACTCCACCTCTGGCCATTTATTTTATGTTATTTAGCAGAGGTGGAGTCGAGGACACAAGGCTCGGGGCCAAGGCCAAGGACACAAAAAAAAATCCGAAGACAAAGCCAAGGACAGCCTTTCCGAGGACAGACACTCTCGAGGCCAAGGACAGCAATGCTCGAGGCCAAGGACCAAGAACACAAGCCCAAGTGCTCTCCTCCCAAAAAAAAAAGGGTCTTCAAAAAAATTTTACAGGCGATCGCCAAAAAAAAAAAAGAAAAACGAAAGGTCTTCAAAAATTTTTTTCAAGCGATCTACACGAAAAAAGTTTTCCAAATAATTTTTCAAGCACTCCACAAAATTTTAACAATTCAAAAAATAGTGCTGTCCTCGAGCCGAGAACAGGCCAATTTTCGAGGACTTGAGGCCTCGAGGCCAAGGCCAAGGACTTCAAAATGTGTCCTCTAGGACTCCACCTCTGTTATTTAGCGATATGCCAAAAGCGAATAACTCAGCGGCAAAACCACGCCGTGATAGCCGGTAGGTATTGGGATTAGGTAACGTAAGTCAGAGTGAGTTTATGATATGGTACTGTTCTCACTATTTAGGCTAAACGTTGAGCTATGAGAGTAAAATTAAGATGTGAAATCCATTTAAACAGGAAGTTACCGGTAGTTGGTTCAATTATTACTAAGTAGGTCAAGACTATAGTCGTAGAGTTTGCACTGAATTTGCAAAAAAGTTTTCAAGACTATCAATAAATTATCAATAGGTTGTTTAGCTGCTTTGTTTGTGCTTTACTGGCTGTTAAATAAACTAAACAAGGCCAGGCCTAACCATACATGCATTGGACTAGCCTTGAGCCCACCAGCCTGATTAATAATGTATAGCCTCGCTGGCTGTTGCCAGGCTACGATTATATCATAAATGACATGAGGACAGGAGGCTATGAAGGTATAGGCTATGTATTTGCTATTGAGCAAGTTGGTTCAGCTTTGTTCTACAATTAATGTTTTTACGTCAATGTTAATAAGCCTACTTTACTGTTAGTGATAGCCTAGTACAGAGATGGAAACCGGTCGGGTCGAGATTCTTCCACCGGCCGGTCAAGCCGGTTGAAACACCGGTCAAATTTTCCTTTCTTTCAACTAAAAGACATCTTAGTACCAACCGAAATATACATATATATTTTATTATAAAACTTTTTTAAAAATAATATTAACAAGCCACTCCTTTTGAAAACACTTGTTGAATGTTTTTCTAAACATGCACTCATATAAATCTGCAATTATCAAATTTGGAAACAAAAATTGCATCGATAAACACATCTGCTTTGTCTATGCAAATTTTATAATGACGTCAAACAACTTATGACATGTTCATATAAAAATCACAGGGAGAGCACGAGCTAAATGCATGTGCGACACATTGCTTAGTGAATGAACACTTAACTAAAACTTAGCAGCAAATTAGAATCATTAAAATTTCATTCAATGATTGTCAACCTAAAACTATAGGTTTTCGTATTTCGACCAGTAACTTAGGGCATCTTCACGGCTAGCATTTAGAAGCATAAGTTATTCATTTATGCATAAGTTATTAGCATAAGTTATTAGCTCATAAGTTATTCATTTATCCATTTATGCATTTAGCTCGTGCTCTCCCTGTGATTTTTATATGAACATGTCATAAGTTGTTTGACGTCATTATAAAATTTGCATAGACAAAGCAGATGTGTTTATCGATGCAATTTTTATTTCCAAATTTGGTAATTGCAGATTTATATGAGTGCATGTTTAGAATTTCAATGATTTAAAAATTGCTGCTAATTTTTGTTTCCAAATTTAAATTGCGGTTTTATGTCATTGCATGTTTAAATATGTGTTATTTTTTTCGCCTGATGAGACCCTTGAGCAAGGTCGAAACGCGTCGCGATAGCTCAATCGCACTGTACGTTACAATAATAAATTGTATAGATGAATAACTTATGCTTCTAAATGCTAGCCGTGAAGATGGCCTAAGTTACTGGTCGAAATACGAAAACCTATAGTTTTAGGTTGACAATCATTGAATGAAATTTTAATGATTCTAATTTGCTGCTAAGTTTTAGTTAAGTGTTCATTCACTAAGCAATGTGTCGCACATGCATTTAGCTCGTGCTCTCCCTGTGATTTTTATATGAACATGTCATAAGTTGTTTGACGTCATTATAAAATTTGCATAGACAAAGCAGATGTGTTTATCGATGCAATTTTTATTTCCAAATTTGGTAACTGCAGATTTATATGAGTGCATGTTTAGAATTTCAATGATTTTAAAATTGCTGCTAATTTTTGTTTCCAAATTTAAATTGCGGTTCTATGTCATTACTTGTTGAATGTTTTTTTAGTGAGTTCGTAGTGATGAGTCTCAAGACGTACGGTAATTCTTTAATTTCGACATGTAGTATATTATATGCTAACAATGATAACAATGACAGTGATATTAATTAATGACATGAAGCTAAGCAGCGGTATATATATAGCGAGTAAACAAAGAAAAACGAGAACAAAAACAACATTAATTAAATTCCTTTTGTCTCACAATATCCGTTCATTACGCAATACCATCCATAGCAATGAGCGATATGTGCCAATAACCGGATACCGCAGACAAAATTACACAAAGACAAAATATATTAATTCACTCGGTCACCACAGACCTTCCCCTCAGAATGATGAATATGATGGACGACAAAGTCCCCAAAGGCTGTCCAGCATACACATCAGTCGACAAAAAGAAATGTGGACTCGAGTAAAAACATGACAAAAAAGACACGTAATTCTTCCAGAACTGCAACATAGAAAACTGATAATGGGTTAAAAAAGAAGTAAGCAGAAACACCAAAACTGGGGATAAAATGTTAAACGCGTTAAAATCTGAAATATGACAGTAGAAATGCTACTTTGTACGTCCATGCGACCAGAAATAAGTGACTTGGTCATTCCTCGCAGGATAACATAGCGCATTTTAGCGCGGAAAATGCAAACAACACAATATAGAGGGCTTTTCTCTTGCCCTTTAACATAATATGTAATCATCGAGTCTTAGCTCGGAATTAAATAGTATCAAACATGCCAAAGCAACAATATAAAATAAATATTCAGTAACTCTGCTGGTCACACGAGGTATATTTCGTTGAGTCATGGCTATTGCTATTTATCATTTGAACTTCTTCAGCACAAACAGAATTAGAATAGCCGTAACATTGATTATTACGCGAAAAAAAATTCAGCTGATACAGAGGTAAGAGGAAAATATGCAAATGCAAGTCATGCATTGGAAAGGTCAATTATCGGACACCCATTATCAGTACAACTACGTTTACATTTGTAGCACAGCTTAACTGTGGTAGATAAGAAGTCAGGAATGATAACACAGACGTGACGCCTTACACATTCAAAAATCATATAAGCTTCACACGCGGTTGATAATCCCAAAACAGTTCAGTAATAAACGCAATAATATCAATTTTTTGTCAATTGGGGCCGAGGGTTTATCCTTTTACCACCCCATTTACTTAAGTGTTTTCAATAATAATAATAATAAAAATTCCAAATTGCTCCGTCTCAAATCTGAGACTGTAAGACAATTGTTTACGCTAAAGGAAAAAATGGCGTTGGCTTTGCTTAGCGAAATGCAAGTTTGTAAGCCTCTCCGTCGTTTGCATCGGTATGCGTGGTTTGATGGCGGTTCCCACGTACCTTGCAAATACACGGTTGGGTTTGGGTTTCCTTTTGTTTTTTACTTGCACAATAACAAAATTCAACAAATTAACGTTATTTTTAATCGCCGTTTACGATTCGCCACAACAGGGCGGCTTCACTATTCTAAAACCGATGAGGCACGGCAGGATTTTGTTTTAAAGCGTATTAAAAGTCATTTTTAAAAGTTCAATCAAATACCTAAAATGCAATATCGCAGTATCTACTGAATCAGTTCGAAGCGCGATGAAGTCTTCTTGTGAGATTTTCTGTCTTTTTTGTATTCTTGCTTCTAAAATACTTTTCCTTGTCTTCTCGTTCTATACCTTTCAAGACAGATTCGTCGAATGGTTCTCAGCTTCACAAAGAGCGCCCCTTCGGGCGCTCCTCACACGGGGCACCAATTTAGTGAGTTCGTAGTGATGAGTCTCAGCACGTACGGTAATTCTTTAATTTCGACATGTAGTGTATTATATGCTAACAATGATAACAATGACAATAATATTAATTAATGACATGAAGCTAAGCAGCGGTATATATACAGCGAGTAAACAAAGAAAAACGAGAACAAAAACAACATTAATTAAATTCCTTTTGTCTCACAATATCCGTTCATTACGCAATACCACCCATAGCAATGAGCGATATGTGCCAATAACCGGATACCGCAGACAAAATTACACAAAGACAAAATATATTAATTCACTCGGTCACCACAGTTTTGAGCTGTGACTAATATGTTGTGACCATTAAGACATACACATCCGCGGGCGTTTTCAGGGGGGCATTGTGCCATGCCCCGCCTCTTTGGGCCACGGCACAAAGCAAAAAAGTGCAAAATATACGTTGAAATCGCGTAATCATATTATAATAAAGCATGCATGTGGAAGAGGTTTACGCTACCTGGCATTTTAGCATCATTTTAATCAGCTTGAGAGTATAGAAGTGGCGCAGATTTCAGATTTTGTAGTACATGCTAAAATCTTGCCGCTTTGAAAAGCTTTTTTCAACTTAAATTTACAACACTCTACATTGGCAAAAAAGACATATGGCTTTTATTTTTTTATATCTAACTAGCCATGGCTTGTTCTGAAGTAGCAGCATTTCTACAAACTGCTGGGGCACATTATATTTTGAATATTTTCCAGCCAATGTCATAACAGTTTAATGCAGTGGTTTTCAACCTGTGAACCATGGCCCACTGGTTGGCTCAGAAGTATTTTGCAGTGGGCCACAGAGCATTTTGGTTTAAAAAAGTCGTATTTGCACAATGAACTGTTTATTCCCTGACATTGTCAGAAACACTAGCGTAGCCAGGAATTTGGATTAGAAAGGGCTGTTTCGGAGGCTTATCACAAAATTAAACGATCTTAACCGAGGTTTTGATTGATCTTCACTCAGATTGAGGTGGTTTTTCCAGACAAATTTAGGTGATCTCCAAAAAAGAGAAAAAAAGAGATTTTCACCGAAATTGAGGCGTTTTTTTTTCCAAATTTAGGTAATCTCCAAAAAATCAAAAAAGGTCTTCACCAAAATTGAGGCGGTTTTTGTCCAAATTTAGGTGATCTACAAAAAAAAGGTCTACACCGAAATTGAGGCGGTTTTTCTGTCAAGATTTAGGTGATTTCCAAAACAGGGAAAAAAGGCAACTGAACAATACTTTGAGATTAGGGCCATGGAAAAATTTCAAAATGAAAATGGGCCACGGTTAGAGAAAGGTTGGGAACCACTGGTTTAGTGTTTGCTGCTCGGCAAATTGCAAATAGTCTGTCACTAATAGTTGAAAAATTTGCAATTCTTTTCTTGGCCTACGCATAATATCATTCGAAAGAACGTCTGATAATTTAGCTTGTGCCCTCCAGTTCTTTTTATGCTTATTTTGTGCACGTTTTGCGCTGCTCAAAACAGGTTTTTCAAACCGGAATTTAACCTAAAAAGGTCTTAAAATAGAGTTATTTTTGCAAAAAATGCAAAAATTTTTGTGTTTTTCTTCTGATACCCCCGTCCCAAGTCACAAATTTTAACACTTCACCCATGGCACCCCTTTTTGAAAAAATTTCATTAGATGCATTGAACAGCGAACAAAAACCTTCTGTGAAAAACCGGTCAACCGGGCCGGTCAGAAGCCGGTCGACCGGCGTAGATTTTGAAATTTACCCTTCGGGTCGGGTCGAGAAAATCCTGACCGATTCCATCTCTGGCCTAGCATGGTACTGGTTACTGGCACATACAGTAGCGTAGCCAGTAGGGGGGCGGGGGAAGGCTATAGCCCCCCCCCCCCCCTATTGGCATGTCGACCAAAATGTAAAATGAGAATTAAACTCTACGTTTTTAGCACTTTTGAGACTGTTTTATGCACTGGAGTGGACTAAATAGTGATTTAAAACATCTTTTGAAACATATAATCAGGGGGAGGCTTATTTGTCAAAAATAAAACTAAAAAATAAATAAAAACTTTGAAAAATGAAAAATGGTAAGAAATAAGCAATCAAATTTGATCGCAAGTGTAAAAATGCTAAACAGGTGTCATCAACAAATCAGAGCTGGGCGTTTAAAAAACACATCGTAAAGCACAAGCGCAAATTCCGCAACCATAATTTTTCTAGTTTAAAGCGCAAGCGCAAATTCCGCAACCAAAAATTTTTTAGGGTTAAAGCGCAAGCGCAAATTCCGCAACCAAAATTTTTTTAGCTTAAAGCGCAAGCGCAAATTCCGCAACCCAAATTTTTAACCTTAAAGCGCAAATGCGAATCTCGCAACCAAAATCTTAAAAGCTTAAAGGGCAATTGCAAATTCCGTACGAAAATTCTAAACGTTTTAAAGCGCAAACACAAACTCCGCAACCAAAAATTGAAAATAGTACAGCGCAACTACGAATTGATTGCTTGAAAAGCGATCACAAATTTCGCTATTTAAAAAACAAGTTTTTGAGTACAAATTTTTGCATAATAGAAGTTTCAAAAGCGCGCTGCAGACGATGATGTTAAGCAAGAATGGCAGTACGGTACGGTACGTTCAGAATTTGCGTACTACGTACCTCGCACCTTCAACCGTACCGTACCAGAGAACTGTACTCCAGTTCAATTTTTGAAGCGTACCGTACCAACGTACCGTACCCGTACCATTACAAAAAAGGCGTACCTTACCACCGTACCGTTCTTCTTAGCCAAAATTGAGGCGTACCATACCGTACTTACGTACCGTACTGCCGTTCTTGCTTTTAACTACTCGCAACTTTAACTGACTTTGAAATCACTTGCCTATAAATCAGCGATCTCAATTCACACATTTAACCTCGGCTTCAGCTGTCTTTTGCCTCTGCATACAAAAAGCCGGAGCAATGTGCAAAAAGTCGGGGATTTTTAATTCAAACAGCGTACCAACGCACCGTACCCGTACCATCACAAAAAAAGCGTATCGTACCAGTGTACCGTACCTCTTCGCAAAAATTGAGGCGTACCGTACCGTACCAACGTCCCGGACCGTACCGTACTGCCATCCTTGGTGTTAAGTATAAAAATATGAAAGTATAAGCATAATACCATCTTCAGCTAAGCTGCACTGGAATAAACTAACTGCATTGCGTTTGGCTTTTACAACTAAAGGCACATATCTAAGATCGAAGAAAGAATTATTTTTATTGTTGAAAAAAAGCAATTAAACACTAAAACAAAAAAAAATGATAAAAAAAACAGCAATAAAAATAAATAAGCACCAAAATAAAAAAAAGTTCCACTCACTCACATTCAGAAAAAATGCGTTATTCATGGAGAAAAATTGACATTTTTAAACACTTTTCATTTTCACGCAGCAAAACAAACTTTTTAAAATTTTCCTTCGTCATAGACGATAGTTTCGATTGCAAAATATCAGAGCCAACAGCAAATAATTTCTCGACGGCGGCATACTAGAAATAGCAGTGTTGAATCTTTTGAATTTCTGCAACCACGCATCTCTATTGTAGGCAGGAAAGCAATCTTTGGTGATTTTGTCGTTTGCTCTTCTGACCCTTTTATCTAATCTTTTTCCCATTGTAGAGGCCAAGTTTTCGGCAACTAATTACAGTACAAAAAACAAAAAGTATCTCGTACTTATTAAGTGAGGTAGCTTAAACTACATACAGGGTTCAAAATTAACGCCTGCCCGCTTGCCCGAGGCAAGCTGAAATCGCTTCGGGCAAGTTAGTTTTCAGCTTACTTCCCCAACGGCAAGTTAACAAAATACAGCGTATTAGACAACTTCAAACAAGATTATTTAAAAATGCAATTTACTCGGTTTTGTTGCAATAAAGTAAAATTTGTACGTAGAGAAAGCTGTTTCTTGCTTTATTTTAGTAAGCACTTTGTAACTATCACAATTAATGCATTGTCTAATAGTCCGCACATTATTAATCGCAATTAACACGTCTTAATCGCACGCAGATTTTTCGATTCTTGGACGCGTTTAGCAACTGTTTGGCACAAAATCTTACGTTTTTTTTATAGAAAAGTTTTCCGACGCTTGCCACGCTAACAGCTGTTTTAGATATCACAAGTATTACCCTGCGCTGCATGAAGATAACGTCAAAATTTTTGCAAGTTTTTGTTATGATTATTTTGAAGATCTTTTAGCTTTCTAGCTGGTGTAGTTTCCACAATATTCGCTAATAAAAATACGTTTGCAACAAACCACAACGGTAATTAATGATCGTTAAATATTAAATGATATATACTGTACACAATCAAAAAATCAATTTTTGCGTATGCATGATTGGAAAAAGTTACTGACTGCATCACATTATCTTAACGATCGCACACAAAAACTTGATTCTCGAAACTACGCGTGTTTTGCAAATTCAGTGCTTTTTTCTCATTAACCTCAAAACTTAGAGTACCTTTTTTTTGGGCAAGTTGAAATTTTCGTGGGCAAGTAGACATTTGATAACACTTGCCCGACGGGCAAGTTGTCAAAAAAGTTAATTTCGATCCGTGATATAATATTAATACATTACTCTTTGTCTTTCAGCCGTATACAGCATATGGTTTATCTGAAGCACAAGTACTACCACTAGTGATGGGCATTTCAGAATAGTAGACTATTTCAGAATTATTCTGAATAGCTAAAACCGAATCCTAATCTGGCTTAAATGAACTTAATTTGTTGAAAAAGTGAACTACCAGTCAACCACCACCGATATTCAGAAAAAATTTATTAAACGATTTGGTTAATTAAAGCAGCGCTTTATTGCAGTGGATGACATTGAGTGCTTCTAAATGTTCACCTCTTAGTTGCATTCTTAATTCGCTCACAGTCAAGGCTGCACTGGAGAAGCACCTTTCGGAAGAAGCTGATGGTGCTCGAATGCAAAGGTTGCTTGAAATAGGAAAGTTGAAAATTTGTGAACCACCATTTCATGTATCCATGTTAAAACGTTAAAAAGTTTTAGTTTTGGAGAGCCCCGATCAGGAAAACTTTTTTTTATATTTGCTCACCCTGAAAATTTCATGTGTCCAGCGTGAGTGGTTAAAAAGTTTGAATTTCGGAGGGTCCGTTTGGGGCAAACCCCCATTGTGGCACCCCCAATTTTTGTTACGTTTAGTTTATTTTTGATATCTACCCATTTAAAAAATCTGATTCATCTAGCTCTAACGGTTTAAAAGTTCAAAATTTTGGAAAACCCGATTGAGGGGGATCTCCCAACCTGGCACCCTTGATTTCTGTCACACACTAGTCCTCCTTGGTATATTCAATTGCTTAAACTTTAAATACAGCACGTTTAGCGATTTAAAAGTAGATAGCGCAGAATAGACCCGGCGCCACGGGAGGGCATACCGGGGCCGTGCCCCCCAACTGGCTGCTTGTTCCCCCCAAACGAAAATTGTGCCCCCCCTAGCGAGGACTGTGCCCCGAAGAAATTAACAGGCTCGGGGCATCTGCAGTGCAAACCGAGACACAAATTAGTGTTTTTTTGTGGACTGACACCGGATTTTGTGACGTTTTTGGGAGGAAGACCTTTTTTTTTGTTTGTTTTTGTAGATCACCTGTTTTCGGCCGGAAAATCCCTTGAAATTTTTCTTCCTCACCTTGTTCATTTAATCCAGAGTGGGATAAATTTCTCGTGCCCCCGTGCCCCTCTCGAATTCACTCAAAATAAACTTCTCGTACCCCCCCAAAAATTATTTCTGCCCCCCAGTCACGCTATCCTGGCGCCGGGCCTGGCGCAGTAGAAAACAAAACAAGAAAAAAAGTAGATAACGCAGAAGAAAATAAAAACAAGAAAAAAAATCTTTTTATCAGCAATCAGCATGTATCAACTATCTCGTGATCATGCTTTAAATCTGTGAAATCAAAATTTATTTATTTTTGACAGGGACATGCAGTTCAACATTTAAAAATTATTTTGTGATTGCGCATCTTGGAAAAAAATTCACAATTGAAGCGCAACAAATATTAGATTTACCGATTCGCAAACGCAAATTGCGCAAGCGCTGAAAAAAAGGCATAGAGCACAACGCAAATTGCGCAAGAGCTGAAAAAAAAGGCATAGTGCGCAACGCAAATGCGCATTTGCGCAACTTGCGAACTATTATGCGCAACGCCCACCTCTGCAACAAATATACTCCAAACTAAAGAATGGGGGGGGCTATTCAGTATTACTTAATTACCAATCATTTCTCTCAAATCTGTTTTCATTAGTCCCCCCCCCCCAATTATTTTTCTCTATAAACTGTAAACGAAATAGATTACTCTGTGTGAGTTTTATTGAACTATTCGATTTTATAATTTACCAGCATCTAAACAAGAGAACTAACATTTTACCATTAGCCACCTCCTAAATAGCCCATTTATGTCACCAGTTTAATTATGTTTGCACTGCCAACTTCTAGGCCACATTTTAAAAGCTTTATTTTTTAATTAAAATAGCCCTAAAATGAAGTTATTTTAGCAAAAAAATGCAAAATTTTCAAGCGCTGGGAGCTCCGCCCCCAGCCTCTGTGCCTCCAGCGGCTGGGGACTTCGCCCCCAGACCCCCAAAACACCACCCCGCATTGCGAATTTCTGGCTACGCGCCTGGGCACATATAAACTGCTAGACCTGTCACTGTCTTTAGTAATACAAGAAAGACTTGTACTTGGACAGTAAATGTACTCACTAATGTGTACTGAGGAGAGGAGGCGTAGTTGCAATACTGTACATTTATTACAGGGTTCGAAATTAACGCCTGCCCGCTTAGTTTTCGGCTTAACTTGCCCGACGGGCAAAACAAAATATAGCGTATTAAACAACTTCAAACAAGATTATTTAAAGACGCTATTTAGGCCCGGTTTTGTTCAATAAAGTAACATACGTACGTAGAGAAAGCTGTTCCTTGCTTTATTTTAATAAGCACTTTGTAACTATCACAATTAATGCATTGTCTAGTTGTACGCATATTACTAATCGCAATTAACACTTCTTAATCGCACTTAGATTTTTCGATTCTTGGACGCGTGTAACAACTGCTTGGCACAAAATCTTACGTTTTTTTTTTATAGAAAAGTTTTCCAACGCTTGCCACATTGACAGCTGTTTCAGATATCACAAGTACTACCCTACGCTGCATAAACATAACGTCAAGAATTTTGCAAGTTTTTTGTTATGATTATTTTGAATATATTTTAGCTTCAACTACTTTTGCAAAAAATCTCTGCTTTTTAGCTGGTGTAGTTTCCAAAATATTCGCTAATAAAAATACGTTTGCAATAAGCCACTACGGCAATTAATAATTATGATTGTTAAATTTTAAACAAAATGTTTACAATCAAAAAATCAATTTTTGCGTATGCATGATTGAAAAAAGTTACTTATTGAATCACATTATCATAACAATCGCACACAAAAACTTGATTCTCGAAACTACGCGTATTTTGCAAATTCAGTGCTTTTTTCTCGTTAACCTCAAAACTTAGAGTACCTTTTTTTGGGCAAGTTGAAATTTTCCCGGGCAAGTAGACATTTGATAACACTTGCCCGACGGGCAAGTTGTCAAAAAAGTTAATTTCGACCTCTGTATTAGTAAAGGTTTTATTTTTATTTTACTGCCTGATAATCAATAACGTCATCAAAGGTGATGACGCCATCATAATCGCATGCCTTATTTGAAATGTTACGCTACGCCACTGCCCAATTTTAGTTAATTTAGTTATAATCAAACAGGGTTTCGCGGTAATAGTTGCAATTTGTTACAACATTTGTTTATTCAAAAACCCGGTAATAACGATTTTGAAAGTTGTTGGTGGTGAAGATGGTGTGCGAGGAACAAGTCACCACAATAGGAGCCGGAGGGCGAAGCTCTCAACTGCTGGGGAATTCTTGCAATTTTTTCAGAAAACATGGATAACATTTTGCACGTTTTTAGGGCTATTAGAAAGAGCTAAAGTACTAACATTCGGAAGAGTTTGAAAAAATTTATTTAGCTCAGTCCAATCAGCCCCCCACACTTGCTTACTGGTCAAGTCCAAAATACGTTTAAATGCTGAAAAATCACGGATTTGGCTTAAATCTTTTAAATAACTATGTTTTTAAATTCAAAAAGCTTGTTAGTGGTACAGAATTTTTAAATAGTTTTTAATAGCGTCGAAGCTATAATTTCCACTCTTTGTGAAATGGGTAGCCTTGAAAAAAGCAGTTGAAGATTCAACCTTTTTGTCCCGCTCTCTTCATAAATCTACGCTGGAATGAAAAATTAAAATGCGGGAAGGTTTGACTGCATTGCAATAGACAATGGGTTGCTATTATGATGTATGATGCAGCAAAATCACCTTAAATACTGTAAAGTTAATGCTGAAATATAGAAGAAATTATTTGAAAATGATAGCTCCGACGCCAAGCATGGCAGTATGTTATGCCTCAATTTTTGTTAAAAAGTACGGTACCCTTGTACGGTACGCGCTTTTTGTGAAGGTACGTGTCGTATGACGGTACTTTGGTACGATGTTTAAATGTGCATACTAAACGTACTAACGTACTGTACCATGCAAGTACGTTGCGTACTATCATACCTTACCTTGAAAGTTGTTCTCCTCCCTTTCATTCCCAAGAATTAAAGCCAAAAGGTGTCACATGAATTGAAAAGCTCCAAGCTTGGCAAAACTGATTTTTATGAATTCCATTTTAGAATATATTCGCAGTTAAGCCTTTTATTAAGCAAGAAAAACGAGAACTTCGAAAAAACCTTAGCAATTTTTACCTATATGTAGCGTACCTCTCAAGTACGGTACGTTTAGAGGATTGATTGACCTACGTACTGTACCTTTTAAGTTCGGTACGTTTAGAGCGTACCATCCGATGAAAACTACGTAGGTATGGTAAGCATGCAAATATTTTTCTGGTACTTTACGTTGGTACGATACGGTAGATTTTTGAAGTACGGCATGTTCAAATTTTCAACGTACCGTACTGCCATCCTTGTCCGACGCTATTAAAAGCTGTTTTGAAATTCCTAAATACGTTTACAGAATAAAAATCTCGACGTTTGAATGTAATTTTGTCGTGTTTTTCATCTTCAAACAGTGGAATTGTTCACTATTTTTTTTGTAAAAGAGCATTTAACTTAGAAGGTTTTTTCACTAAATGGCCGTCTGTTTCTTTTCAGCGTCAAGCTCTGTTCTGCTCAGAAGTGTATGATCGGGGATAATACAACCATTATTTAATAGATATATCAAATACACGTTGTAACACAATGTTTCTGTCAGCAATATTGCAGTTAAAACAAATGCAAAAATGTCAATATTGCTTAGTAAATACGTGGCAGGATCAATTTACAGCCCTAAAACAACATTTTAAGCCATTAACAACAACTTAAGTGATTATTTAGTGAAAAGTAAATCTAGCAAAGTGTTACAAACTGCGTTATATCAATAAAATTATGTTGTTTTTGAGTTCCAAATGGGGGGTTTCGCCCCCGAACCCCCCTGGGTGCATTATTGCCTTTAACCTTTGTCTAAACCTACAAAATTAACAATACAAAGGTTTATTGATTTTAAAGGATAACAAAAAACCTTTATTTTGAATGAATATCAAATCGAATTTTAGCTTTGTAACGAAATTTTGAGTTTTTTAGAGTATATACAGTGCCGTTGCTACGAGGGAGCCAGGAAGGCCATGCACCTCCCATTTCGGTTTATTCTCTAAGTACCCTTTTTGGAATGTCATGCAGCAACAAGACAACAGACAATGACGGAAAAACGAAGAATAATGTTCAAACATAATTCATGTTTGACGTTTTCGCGATTTTCAGCGAAATTTGCTCCCAACTAACTGCTGTACATAAGTATAACGCAATATCCCGTCTTAATAACACGCCTTTACTGGTGTGTAGCGGAAGGGAGATGTAAGCATACAGAATTGTTACCTGTACTTCAATAGTGATTTTGACCTGAAACAAAATGTGAAAACATTTTTTAAACACTAGCTGCTTTTGTTTTTTGAAAGCGGACTCAAGGTTTTCAGGTCGCAGTCAGTGGTGCAACCACAAGGAAAGGGCTAAGGGGACTTTAGCCCCCCTTTGCCAAATCACTGAGAAAATTTAATCTCAAAATACTAGCGTTTAAACGTGCTTTGGACTTAACCTGAAGTAAGGGGGAGGGCTGAAAGGGCTAGGCAATTTGATTCTTTTAAATGAATTCTGAATTTTAGCAATTTAGTAATTCATTTGACTTCAAAAACGTGCGAAATATTGGCACAAAAACTTAAAATCGATGTTTTTGCAGCAAAATCACAGAAATCGCTCAGGTTTTCGTTTGTGACATGATTGGGTTGCATCAATTTTTGTAGTACGGGACCTAAATTAGACAATTTTTGAGCAAAAAATTACTTTCGGTTCAAGCCTTCCTCTCAGCAAAATTTTGGTTGCGCGGATGGTCGCATTTACTGCTGCAAATAGATTTTTCAAGCGATTATGTGCCGTGAATGAAACGAGCTGAGAAACGCTGAGGCCTTTATGTCTCTTTTTTCAGACACGAATACAGAATTTTTTACAATTGCGCATAATTTGTAGTCGTACAATGTCTGTTTTTATGTGCAAAAGTTCAGTATATTTTAGTGCTCCCCCACTTTCGGCTAGTCCCCCTCACTTCGTTTGCTCTGGCGACGGTACTAAGTATATGTTGAGTCGATATGAAAAAAAAAATTATGCCACAAGTTCACAGAATTAACTTTAGAACCTATATTTTCCGTATGAACGGTACTAATTGACCTTTTCTATTTTTTAATCAATTTTTGAGTATTGATAAAATGATGATACTGAGCAATAATACCACCATCATACAATAAGAAACCCGCTCAAAAAAACGATGGTTTACTCGATACCATCAAACTGTGCAACTGGCTGTTTAAAATCGGACTTTTTATTGTGTGGTATATAGCCGTTTACTTGGTCGAGCATGACGTGTTCGTTTCTGGACCGGGAGGTCAGAAATTGAAAATTTGGGCCATTGAAATCGGACACAGTGTTGCCAACGGTTTGCAACCACTGTGGCCTATGACATTTCTTTGAAAGGAACTGTGTTACCCGCTGGCCCCACCAACTCGTTAGCGTTACACGCTTGGGGGAAATGCAACAAGTATAGCGAAAGATTTGTTGTTGTTTTTTTTAATAAACTTATCGGCCTCCTTTACTGCTGAATACGTGCAAGGTGAGGTTGTTCTTCTTTGCAATAACAAAAATTCAAAGTGAATTCTGAGGTTTTATTTTATTTCATAAAAACTAAATCAAAGTAATATATAATAATGTTATGTCAGTATTACGCTTCGGTTGAGTTGTTATCTTTATCACCTGACTTTTATCAGTCTGTCTTGTTGTACTGATGCGTTTCAAATTGTTTTTAGTTTGGATTTAGAAGCCTGTGAGAAACGGAGCCACTTTCTCTCTTTTAGCTAACACTCATTTTTGTTTCATTTTTTGTTTAAAACCATCATGCAGTATGCAAAATCAGTTTGAGGTTTACTAACTTATTTTTTTATCCATTGTTGTCTACAACTCATATCTGCTGTAGGCTACGTAAAACAAAATTTGTCCTCATTGTACTGTAATGCTTTAGTGGAAAATTTATAATTTTTCAAAATTATTAAAAAGTATATCTTATAGACACAAACTTTTCGCCCTTGAATATCTAATCAACATTTTTTTTTTCTTTTGTCATGTAACTTCTGAATTATCAACAATGCAGCTACAAACAACATAAAACCTTCGATTTTTACCTGGTTGGTAGACATGAAGGACTTTTAGGTCACTACGCAGCTTTCAGCGAATTCTGTAACGTTTACGTAGTGTATTTATAAATTACTTTGATTTAGTTTTTTTGAAATAAAATAAAACCTCAGAATTCACTTTGAATTTTTGTTATTGCAAAGAAGAACAACCTCACCTTGCACGTATTCAGCAGTAAAGGAGGCCGATAAGTTTATTAAAAAAAACAACAACAAATCTTTCGCTATACTTGTTGCATTTCCCCCAAGCGTGTAACGCTAACGAGTTGGTGGGGCCAGCGGGTAACACAGTTCCTTTCAAAGAAATGTCATAGGCCACAGTGGTTGCAAACCGTTGGCAACACTGTGTCCGATTTCAATGGCCCAAATTTTCAATTTCTGACCTCCCGGTCCAGAAACGAACACGTCATGCTCGACCAAGTAAACGGCTATATACCACACAATAAAAAGTCCGATTTTAAACAGCCAGTTGCACAGTTTGATGGTATCGAGTAAACCATCGTTTTTTTGAGCGGGTTTCTTATTGTATGATGGTGGTATTATTGCTCAGTATCATCATTTTATTATTACTCATACTCAATACTCACGCACTTTAATAGTGCAATATTTTTCATTTAAGAAGGCTGTGGCTCTTCTACGAAATTTGCTGCAAAAAAATAATTAAATTAATACTGAGGTTGCAAAAAAGTTTGACCTAGAAATTAAATTCCCACGCTAAAATCTGACGCAAGCGATCGAGTATTTACGATAGCCATTTTGAAACGGATTTATTGGTCATGACTCAAAGAGTTAGAGGAAATAATCATCAGAAATTGTAGATACAGAGTAACTGGAGCGTCTAGTATAATAGATTTTAAATGATTGAAAGCGTAATTGCTTGCATTTTTCAAATAGGTTTGTGACCTACTTTCAGCTTGAGTTTGCCAACTGCTTGTGTGGCTAAATGACTGGACGATGGCGTCAGCTATTAGAAGATTATACTTGACAACTTCCAGAAAATTCGGGACGGGTTTATACTCTGATAAAGGATTAAAAGCTTCAGGAAATCAATTCTTTGGTCATTGATGGACGATCTAGGGTGAGGTTACTACAATTACTTTGCGCTGTGACCTAGATTTCCCATTGACGCATCGATGTGGGATTTTCGCCATTCAAAGCTTATCAACTTCTAAATGGTTATTCTATACAAACGATTCTGGTTCATGTCTAAGGTCAACAAATGGCCTACGGCCGCAATATCAATAAAAGATCTCTTATCACAACGTCAAACTTGTTACTTTTTCAGGTATTTGATACGGACCGAATCTTGTCCGAAAAATTAAAACTCACGCGCCATTTTAAAAAATCTTGCTTGCTTGTTTGCAATCGAGGTTTTCTTGAAAATGCAGCTAAAAATAAAAACTGGTAGCTAAAGTAAGGATAAGATAGCGTTAGTAAAAGTGTTGCTTGAAGCACTTTTTGCATTTTTTAAATTGTTTTGCATCAAAGATAACAAGTATATTTTTAAACTTATTTATATACGGGCTATCTTACCAACACACTTTACATTTATGAAGGGTGGGAGGACATTTTTGCTCTTATTGCTCTATGTTGCTTATTGCTCTATCAACTCCTAAATCAAAAGTCATTTGCTCAGTAAATTCGGCATACGGGTTGATATTCACCAAATTTTTTTTAGAAAACTTGGTTTTGGGTTGAAGACGTTATCATAGTAACATTAGAGTCATATTTTCAAAAAATGACGTCAAGTTTTCAATAGCGTCATAGGCGGTTCAAATTTTGTACATAGGTTTTAGTTTTTGATACTATGTCATAAAATGCCTGAGTCAAAGTCTTTCAAATTAAATATTGCCCAAAGAATGCTCAAATTTCTAAAAGTGATCTCAGCGAACTTCAAAATTGGAAAACTTTCTCTTTCCTTCAAATTTTCGGGAATTATTTGTGAATAAATTTGACTCAAAGTCAAGTCAATTTGAAGCAAAACTTTTTTTCTGAAGGGATTTGTCCCAAAAAAAAACAAGAGTAAAGCATTTTTGCCCCTTCCCTTTCGTGC
Organism: Trididemnum nubilum; assembly: GCA_963965965.1. NCBI lineage: Eukaryota > Metazoa > Chordata > Ascidiacea > Aplousobranchia > Didemnidae > Trididemnum > Trididemnum nubilum. Next base: position 31,487,677 of record OZ014483.1, on the reverse strand, counting down.
AAAATAAAGGTGATAATCTATTGTAAGTGATTTAGGTTGTTACGACACTTTTGGAGGCTATTGCAATGCTGCTACCCTTTTCGGGTAGCGATTTCGGAAACCGCATCAAGGATCCTAAGGTAGGAAGGTGTGTAACTGTGCACGTAATTTTAAAGTCGACTGAAAACAAAAGAATAATAATAATAGTAAAAAGACGCATTATTAAACAATATCTTTTAAAATTTTGCTGCAGAAAATGAACCAAATTAATGACTTTTGATTTTAATTTCCTAATTTTATTACTCAGCTATATAGAGAAAAAATGCTCCTCAAAACATTAAACACTATTAGTTTATTTTATGCATATAAGAAAAGCAAAAAGAAAACAAACAGACAACAAACCAATAAACTAGGAGTACACTGTACTGTCTCAAAAAACAAATTTAAATATCGGGCTACTGCCTACTGATTTAGAATTTCACTGTAAGGGAAGACTGCGATGGTACCAATAAGGTCTTCGAGTCAAGCAGTCACCCTCCCAATCAAATCGATGCAATGAAGTGATATTTTCAGGAGTGTAAGCTATAATTCATAACAGTTGCAGCTGCAGCTGAGAGCCAATAAACCTAAAAAAAAATAATAATAACAAGACTACGCGAATTAATGAGTTGCGTTGCTAGCTTGTTGATGAGCCATACTTTTGAATTAATTGTTTTTTATAAGTTATTTTAAATTTAGAATACGTGTAATCTTTTAATTCTTGAGGAATATTATTCCATAAGCATATTTTCTTTTGTACAGTAGTTCAGAATTAGCAGAGGTGGAGTCGAGGACACAGGACTCGAGGCCAACGACACAAAAAAAATCCGAGGCCAAAACCAAGGACAGCCCTACCGAAAAAAGACCCTGTCGAGCCAAGGACGGGAATGCTCGAGGCCAAGGACCTAGGACACAACGCGGAAGTGATCTCAAAAAAAAAAGGTCTACGCTCCAAAACTTCGTAATTTTCCGGAAAATTTAGGCGTTCTCAAAACAAAAAATCTTCGCTCCAAATTTTGTACATTTTCCGGAAATTTCAAGCGTTCTCCAGAAAAAAAATGTTTTCACAAATTTTTTCGCTTGCTCTCTGGCGGTTCTTTAAGACGAAACAAAATTGCCCCATTTTCATCAAATCAAAAAATAGTGCTCTCCTCGAGCCGAGGACAGAGCATTTTGGAGGACTTGCAGGTTTCGAGGCCAAAGCCAAGGACTTAACCTTCGAGGTTAAGGACTTCAAACTGTGTCCTCGAGGACTACACCTTTGAGGATTAAAAACAAAACTTTTTTCATACACTTTGCTTTGTTAATTTTAATGCACTTATACACGTGTATTTCTGGAAATTTCTCGACGTTTAACAAAAATATATAGATAAGAAAATTCGGTTGGAAACTGAAATTTTTTTATCTTCATAACAGCAAGTAATTTATGAATTGTGTCAAGTAATCCTAAATGCGTAAATTGTTTGATCATGAATTTAGTTTGAAAATTGAAATTTCTCAAGCGATATAAAGTTGTTGAGACCACATCTAACTCATGTGCTTTGCGAATTTAGCGGTGTTAGCGTATACGACCAATCAACGATATATCTAAGTTTTCCAACAAACTTTTAGCCATGGAATATAATTTAGGCTAGTAAGTCAAACTCAATGTTTCTTTTTGCTACCTCAGGCGATTTGCAGAAAAAAACTAAAGCGTTTAAATCCGTTACATTTCTTCACCGAATATACCAGTCAAATGGCAGTAGAATCATTTCAAGCGTGTTCCAAGTTAAACTAATTCTTACCACAAGACCCGGTCTATACTTGTAAAAATTTAAGTCTATGCGTGAGCGCATGAGCGTATTCTTGGTTTATTTTAACTAACTACCAGCTTGTACACTGGTGAAACGATACGCCAGGCCTTCTGATTTTTTTTGAAATAAGCTAAAAACACCCTCGCAATCGCACACTCACGACCTTAAGCATAGTGCAGTGGACCGGGCCTACACGTTTCAACGCGTACAATTTGCATTACCAACGAGTATTTGCTTCGGTGAGAAAGCTATTAGCGATTCGAAATTAATCCTAGCATTGTGCCACATATGCATCTAAAAATGAACATGCGGCGAAACAATTTATTCAAATTTATTAACACCATGTTTTGCATCATGAGAACACAATCACTTTTTTGCGAACATTTTTTTGCTCCAAGTTAAAGCAAACTTAACGGTAAGACTGAAATTTGGTACTCACAAAATCTGTGGCAAACATAATGCCGATTAAATAATATTAATATAAATATTACAACATTAAACTGTTTGTGCTGTTCACTGCCTCAATTCTGATGTAAAGCTTTACAAAATATGATTTTTAAAGAAAACACAAAGTTGGTGTAATTACGCAGACATTATGGCACAGATTTATGAGTTGCTAAAAAACCGCGGGATTTTGTTTATGCAATAAAAAAAATTTCCAAGTCTAAGCCGTAATTTTGCTGAGAAACTAATGAGTATTGCGTATCGTTAATTCCAATAGTGATGGAATTGTAAAATAATTTGCTGCAATAAATGTACTGTAGTTACATCTTGTGGCAATTTTATTCATTGTATTTGAACCAATATTTAAATAACTGTCTCTGCAAAAATGTCCCATAAATATTTTCGAAATTTTTTAACTTTTTAAATTCAGCTCTGTCAAAAAATTTGACTGCGGTTACTAAGCAATATCATACTTCAAAACGCTTTACCATTGTGTACGATTCTATACATTGATGTACTTCATAATGCTATAATTGTATAGGCTACCAATTTGCATTTAAATGAAAGTCAAAGGCAATAGTTTGCACTTATTACAAAAAAAATCTTGTTTATAAACACATAACAATTTTAATTTTTGGAAAGCCAAAATTCGGTCATACACTTTTTTGTCCATTTCTTAGGAGGCATAGAAAATTGAGTATTTAGTGGTTTGAACTGTATGTGATAGATTATCGTATTACTTACTCATTGCATCAAAATTCCAACAAAATTTCTATTTATTCATTAGTTCAAAGAGAATTATTTGCATATTATCATATTAAAAAAAAATTGTTTACCCTATTCTCAAAACTTTTTTGAAAATTATTTTTGAACGTTGATGCACTGCAGCCAATTTTGATAAAAAGGTACTTTTAATATTTGTTAAAAACTTGACATAGATTCAGGGTAGAAGAAAATTATAAAAGCACAAGTTTTTTTTTTCAGGATATTGAGAATGAACGAACACAATAGTCTTTTCATTCTGCATGTCCAGACTCAAAATTATTCACAAAATCACAGAAATTTTATTCGTATGAACCAACCACTCTACACTTGTCTAACCACAAAAACGTCTAACCTCTGCACGTGTCTAACCACACCAACGTCTAACCTCTGCGTGTGTCTAACTACAACAACGCAAAGCACCCTCCAAGGGTTTTGCTTGCAAGTCTTTCGTCAGGCTGGTTATCATATCCGGTAGACCGCCGGGCCCTAAATTTATGTGTTTTCCAAATCCCAACAAGCGTTAAGAGTCTTTACAAGGACAGAACGTATTGCGATTCGGGAATCGAACCGAGGGTATTGCCGATTCGGGAATCAAACCGAGGGAATCGAACCGATTCGGGAATCAAACAGAACTAATCTTTCGATTACCGGTAATAACTCGATGCTCTACTACGAGCTGTTGCCACCACTTCTCAGAATTAATAACTAGTCACAAACTACCACAGTTGTTTGTATCTCAACAAACTGTTGACTGGCTAATGATACTTCACTCTGATTTGTCCTTGAGCGCTTAATCCGGCTTGCCTACCTCAGTGCTGAAAAAAATCACAAAAAAGTTTTTTAAAGAATAAAGTTAAACAAAAATGGCAAATTGTTAACACTTATCTAGTCTAAAATGTATAGCCGCTTGTTAAAAAGGCACTCAAATCGAAATATTTTTTGCTCGGTTTTCTCACAAATAAATTTTGACAGATTTGAAAGCCGACTTCGCCAAATTTGAGCTTTCTACAACTTTCCGTTATCGAGATATAACAGCTTGATTTCCCCTTAGAAAAGCTTTTTCCCCCTAGATATTTTGCCAGGGTTGCCAATTATGAAAACAAAATTTCAAGCAATTACAGCACGTTCCTAATTCTCAATAAGTGTTTTTTGGCTGAGTTGTTTTCAATACAAGAAAGAGTCAAAATGCTAAATTAGCTGCTTTTTAAGTAAATAGAAGACAGATTTCAAAAGTTAATCTTTTGTTACAATACTGACAAAATGGCAACGCAAAAATAAGAAAAAAATTGTCAATTTTGAGCTGTAACATCTTCAAAAGAAAAAAATGTACAAAGTTCAAGTTTGGTGAGAATGCGTTTTTGACTTTTTCCAATATTTTGGTCAACTGTGAAAAACTTGACTTGAAGAAACCTTTTAACCTATTAATCATTTTTATGAAGCTACCTTACATTGTCTGTTTTTGTTCAGCTTATTTCCAAAGGTTTTTTATTGTACAATTGCAAGCTTTAAAGAATTCACTTTTTTCCACATATGGCATCTTTTTTTTTGTCATGAAACAGTCTTACGATGAAACATTATTGACAAAATAAAGTCCTTGAAAGCAAATTAACGTATAGTTTATACTTAAACACAGAATTTAATTTCAAGCAATACACACTTTGTCTATTTAAATAAGCTACTTTCATATGTATCATAACCAAATTATTCTTTTGTTTCTTTAACATATTTATTGCTTGCAACAGACTCAAAGGTCCCAACAAAAGTAAACATAAACTCGACTTATTGACCTAATCAAAGTATGTTTTGTTTCTTTTTTTTTAATTGTATTTGCGAAAAGCAAAAAATACAAATGGCAAATTATAGTCACTTGGTTGCATAAATCCACAAATTAATGGTAATTTACGCATTTTAGTGGACGGAGAACAGGACTACGTTACTTCTAAATTCAACAATCTAACAAATGACAAGAAAAAGGCTTGATTGCTGCGATATGTTTTAATTTGGGTTGGGTGCATCAATCACGCCATGCTTCTTTTTTTATGCAGATGTAAAAGTTGCTGTTGGTTTGCATATTACAACGTGTATCGTTTTGTTGCTGAGACCCTTTTCTGATGTATTACTGCTGTGCCAATGCTCTGTTGTTTCAACTTTGATGCATTGTATTGTAAAATTAATAACAAAATTAACCAGTACCACTGCTTGCAAAACCGTTTTATTTTAACTTCAAAAGTTTAAAATTAGTGGGTCAAACAACATTGTAGTTATTACCATTTGCGGTAAAATTATTCCACTTTGGCAAACTTTTGCTCAAGCCTGTTTATAAAGATTTTTTTCTAAGACCGTTAATTCTTCTCTGAAAACCGTGACATTTTTTAACATTCCGCCAACTATCAATAACCTACATGTTTTATCTTGATGATTTGCGTTTTTTGCATGAGTTGTTTGTGACATGCAGTACCGCGTCCAACTTGTTTGTAGCAAATTAAACAGAGACGCTCTGTAATATTTTGAGATTGTTTCTCTTGGCTTTTGCGGTAAAATTTTGCCCAAATGTGTATTGCTGCAATAATTTGTGATGGTACTAATGAAAGAATATGCAAACCAAAGCCGCATGTATGGTTACTAACCTAAATATTGCTTTTCGCCGAAACGTAGATAGGTGTTAACACTGAATTTCTCTGAGTTGATATGTTTTCTCGTAGTGCATAAGATCATTTCTATAAGAATTGCTAACTGTTCTGCATGTCCTATACTTAAAGCTATTATGCTTTATGACGTTTAAGCTAAGTTTTTATTTATCACAATTAAACGTTATTGTCGTCTCGAAGCTTATAGTCATAACTTGAAATTGGAAACACACCAACAGTATGTTTTCGCTCAAATTTTAAGAACAAAGTAAGAACAGCTTAGTAAGAAAAATAATCAAGAACAGAAGGCAAAGTTGAATTTTGAAAGTTTTAAACCAACCTGACAAGAAAATTGGTGATTATAGAAGTTTCTTGTTTCATACAGCACTCAGAGAACTCTAACTAATAGACTGACTACTTTTTCTCATAGTACACCTGACAATTTTTTGCCATTTTGTTGGTCTGTAGTTTTGCGGTGTGGCCAAAAAAAAAACAAGATCAAAAGCGTTCCAGACGGAGATGGGTTGCAGTTTATATAGCAATGTTGCATGAATTTCATTTCTCTGCCTTATCTTATCAAATTAAAATCAAGAGGGAATGTTAAAAAGTCAATAAAATTCGCAAAATTTAAAAAAACATCAGAACAGAAAAACGGGACAAAGCGAAAAGCTTTGACAAAAAAAAACAAAAAAAATAACTAAGAACAGCCAAGACAAAAGGAAACTTTTCATTTAATACGAGACGTTTCAATTTGAACTTCAGTCAAAACTAATTTTATTCAAATAGAGTTTCTAATCTTTTTAAATCATTTTATTCTCATTCAAATAGAATTTATTTGAGTAAGATTGAAAATGACTTAAGTTCAAGTCGAAACGTATCGTATTAAATAGAATGTTTCATTTTATTCTGTCTCTGCTTTTTTCGAGAAAACTTTCTCAATCAAAAGTTTGTTGGTGACTTGCTGTGCAAAAAATCTTCAGCGGCAGGAACAAAGGGGAGTTCGTTTTCCATCGCTTCAGACCAAACACTGTAAAATTATTCACTTGTTTTCTGCTTGACGTTCGACATAAAAAAAGAACTTGGTTTTTGACTATGTTTTTTCTTATCACAGTTAAAAGGTGATAGCTTGGGTTTGTAAAGAGCGCTCACTTCGCTGCTTGTTTGTTACTTGATAACTAAAAATATTTCAATAAATTGTTACGAAGTTTACCTAGAAAAGTTTGAATTATTTGGTATGCTTAAGAAAAAAACAAAACAAAAAGAAACGTATAAAAGATTTGCTATTTAAGAAATTGTTTTCTCAAGCTTTTTATCAAAATGAAACAACATAAATAAGTGCTTGTTTTTGTGCTTTTTTTTAAAGCAAGAATATATTGAAAAAATTATTTGAAAAAAAAATAATACAAAATAGTAGGTTTCAAGCCATAAATGATGATAAAATTTTTTAGCTCTGCTTTTCATTGCTACAGGCATAACACAAACCGTACTTTTTGAAAATAGTTTGATTTTAATTGAAATAAATATTAGCAATTAATAACTTAATTTCTTAATGGGCGTTTAAATTGTAAAGTTTTTCATTACCAAAGACAAAATAACGCTCACAAAAAACAGTTAACGATAATTAAATCGGATTATTTCAAGATAACATAAAAAGCGGTTTCGTTTGCTGGTCAGCAATATATTTCCACTTGTGATTTTTTTACTCGCTTATATAAATGAAAAGTACTCAAAATTACAGCCAGTAGTCGGACTGATGCAGCCTAAGAGGTAGCAAACTGACACAGTTTAGAGCAAAATGTAACTCAAAAAATAGTAGATTATTACAGTAACTGCAAACATACATACAATAACTAAGTAAGCATTTTTTCCAATAAGCACTGCAGAGTATAGACTTTTACATCCACAACTTTGTATCAAAGCGTTAAAACAAAAAATAAACCTTTGTACCTCTGATAATTAGCAATTTTTACTATGAAATACAGCAAGTAAGATTAAATTATCATTTACGTGACTTTTTATTTCAATTGAATCTTATATTTAAGCATACCGGTATAGTGCCACTAAGTTATAGTTTTATTAATTACTTTTATTAAAATAAATAAGGTACCGGTAGTCAAAAAATTGTGTAGTTTGTCGGAAACAATTTTTTTATGAAGAAGGTTTTTTCTGCTTTGCAAAATAACAATCACAATGAGACAGCAGTATACCCACAAAAAGGATACAGCATTAAAAAGATATACATCATAACATGCACACAGAAATTTCGATTAACATAAAACGATTTTTTTAATCAGTATCATCAAATAAGGAATTTTTGTCAGTAAATCGCCAATTTTGTGAAGCCACATTTAAGTGTTCTTCATAATTTTGCGTCCATTTTAAAAAAAATCAGTTTTTTTTATAACTATTGCTCTATATATAGTGTGTTTTGTGTTTTTGCGACAAAAATTAGCTTTGTCCATCATGGTTTTTTAACTGCAGTAAACAGCCTGCAACATTGTTAGATATTTCCAAATTTTTTCAAATCAAAGTTACTAATAACAATTTTGAAACTTAAGTTAAGAGCACTATTCCCTTTCAAAACTTGACTGTTTTGCACCACTGTTCAAATATTCAAGCCGCTGCCAACGTTTTGCCAGCCCATACTCGATACCTTCATCAGGATATCACTAAGCTTGTTTGAATTTGAATAAGCTTAGTCATACCCTGATGAAGTCTGATAGTATAAGCTAGCAAAGTTTTGCAAAAAAACATTGAATTTTGAAGCAACAAAATTTTGATCAGTAATTATTTTCTATTTAATTATTTCAGGTTGTGTCAAAAAAGTTTTTCTAGTTAAAAAAATTATGGGTATCTGAATACATTTTTGTTACTAAAAAGTTTTTTTGCTTTTTTTGTTTGTGGATATGGATAGTGGCACAACGCTATGATTAATTATTTTAATTACACTTAAATTATTTTGAGGCTACTGAAAGCAAAATTTATTGTGTCGAAACATTCATGTTCACTAAGAACAAAGTAGTTAAAGGCATCAGAAACGTTTTATTTGAGAAGAGACGTTTCGACTTATTACCTAGGTTATATCAATCTTATTCAAATAGAATGATATTGTTGTATTTGAATAAGATTATCAATTTTATTCTACTCGAATATTTTATCAATGTTTTTGTCTATTCTATTTGAAACTTATGAACCATATCATTATGAAAATCATTCTATTTGAATTTGATCATGACTAAAGTAGTGAGTCGAAATGTCTCTTTTCAAATAAATATTTACGATAGCTAAGCTATTTTATTCTCAGCAAAATTATGTTTAAGTTGATAGGAAATCGTTATTGTTTTATACAGAATAGCGTAAGATTTAAATAGACATCACAACGTTTTTTATAAATGTATGCTCTGGAATAGCGACATTAATGACTACAAAATTCGATCTATGATATTAGATTTTTTTTTTTAATATTCTTTAAAAACAAGCTCATAAAACAGTATCATCATTAAACAATGTATACGGTAATTTCTTAGCAAAGACAATTTATTTAGAACAATATACAAAGAAATTATGGTTAGGACACCACAGCAGCCCAGAAGTGTCTAAACTTTTTGATGAAGGAGACCCAGCGAGGTTGTATGCAGGCTATTCAAATTCAGGAAAACCAAATTGAGACAAGATAAAACAGTTTCTGAATCAATTTTTTTGGTGTTTCAAATGAAGGGAAAAAAACAAAACAAAACCGGTCTTTATCTACCCCTGTTTGGTAATATCATGTAATGAGGACTCCTCGCCAGTATCTTTAGTTTGCGAATGCAGGTGGTAAGTATAGCAGCGGACCAAAATTGCATTCTCGACAAGGGCTGTGTTGAATTTCTTCGCGTACTGCCCTTAGGTACCCCCCGCACTAGACAGTCTGTAAAAGGTTTATGGCTCAATCAAACCTACGATCAATAGCCAAAAAAATACTGTATCGAAATCCGAAAACAACTTTCGTCTTCTATTTCTCGCCAGTATAGCTAGAACAACGTTTATCAACATTAGCATAGAAAGTTAATTTCTACAAAAAGTATTTTTGAAATAAATTAAATAACGCTTAAATACAAACTAAAAATGATTTCATGAAAAACGTGTTCATGATGAAAATAAAATATCTGCTCTTTTATCTTCAGGGTCGTATGCACTAACACAGATTAACTTTGATCAGAGGATCAATAAAACTTCATCGAAAAAAATTGAACAAATGGTCGGGCAAATTGCTGTAAAGTTTATGTAATTTAAGGATAATTCTCTGAACATGTAATTTCAGTTTATCATAACCCAATAAGTTCAACAGTTTAGAAGAATAGAAAATTGATAATCCACCTATCAAGTTCAATCTACGTAGTTGCATACAGCTCTTGGTCAGTTAACGTCTTGCCTCTGTTGCAACCTGCCAATTTCAACCAGCAAGAATTTATTTCAAATAACGGTACGGTTGAAAGAAGTCTAGTACTTTAACTATAAAAATTACTGCCAATGTGACTTATATACAGTATGTGTATTTTAAATGTTTCGGCCCTCAGCTGGTACCAAAATCAATGAACAGTAGAACAACACAAATTACGTCGTACCATAGGCGTAGCCAGGATTTTTAATTGGAGGAGGGGGGCAAACTACAAATCACATGCAATGACGTCATCAAAAATTTTCAAAACAAGAAATTTTTATGCGGCAAAAATATCGTAGAATAGAAAATCAGAAGTCGTGGCTTGTTTTGGCACTTAAGCAAAATTTGGTAAAGGGAAAGGGCTTAAACCAATAGTTAAACAGTGCAAATGTCTAACTTAAGAGACATGTTGAGTAAACTAGTGTGACTCAAACGCATTACAGACGGAGCCCACAGTGGACAGATGCTATGGGGGTCTGGCATTTTTTGTAGTTTTGTGGAAAAAAATCTATTTTAATGGCATTGGATTATATTTTGCACGTGTTCAGAGCAGAGTTGTAAACGGGCCGGTTAGTTCAGGTCCGAACCCGGACCGAACCCGAAAACTAATTTGAAGCCCGAATCACACCCGAAAAACCCGAAAATTCAGATTAAAAACGTAAGGGTTATTGCCAACTTATTGCCAAGTTATTTTGATTATATTTTTGCACGCCTAAGACAAAAAGCACGTCTCAGGCCCGAAATAAGCCCAAAATTTTCTCAACTTTAGGCCCGAACCCGAATCCGACTCCCGAAGCCCGGCCCGACTTACTACTCTAGTGCAAAGCCATCTGAAAGAATTAGATTTTTAACATTTCAAAGCCGATTGGAAAAAATAAAATTTTTCAATCCTCCTTTTACTTGCAATTTAAGTCCGAAACACGTTAAAATCTTGCATTTTTGTGTTAAATTTTGTAAGTGATTTGGCACAGGTAGGGGGAAGTAAAAAGCTCTACCTTCTGCAATATTTTAGCAGTAAATACCTCGTAATCATCCACTCGAAGATTTTCCTCAGAGATTTTTGTTTTGTCATGAAATTAACCAGTTGCAGAAGTATATGAACGGCCAAGGGACCCAGGGCCCTTTGATTCAAATTTAATAATTTTTTCAATAAGCACCTCCTAGCTAATTTTTTTCCAAAGTTTTTTTTGCGTAAAAACTAGAGAGGTGAGATGAATTGTTATTGAAAAATGGTAAAATAGATGATTACGCCAACTAACCATCTTATTCCTGGGCCGGATTTACATTGCGCAGGGCCCCTGGCACTTTGGGGATTATTGTAACATCTTCCTGCCAAATATAGATGAAGATTAGAAAAGTCTTACCTTTTAAGAGCGAGCCTGCTGGCCTTGTGCCATATGGTAAATCCAGCCCTGGTTGTTGCCTGTTAAATTTGACCCTGGTGAATCTGGCCAGTACGTTCATAACGAGGTTAGAGGAGAGCCTGAAGTAGCAACTTTTGGGACAAAAACTTTAAATATTATCCGAGTTATACAGATTTAAATTGGTTGGCAAAAATTGAATTAAAGAGGGCCAGGCTCCCCAACTGTCAATATTATTGTTAATTACTGTTGTACGCTTGTACTGTTATACGCGAAGATGCTAAAATAAACCGAAACTGAAGAAACAAGGTTTTTTTGCAACATTTTTATCATTAGTAGCATTTCGATTGGGGGGTCCGGGCCTCCTAGCTACGGCTATGCATCGTACAGTAATTGCGAGTATGTTATGGCTGAAATGAAAAATCAAAATAGGCCTACTGCATTTACGCAGTTAGGTTTATTCTGAATTTTTTGTGGTTTTTAATATGCTTCAAAGAAGAAACTTATTTCATCATTAGGTTACCCGTTTTTTTTAACTATGATAAACTCGCTTTAATGATAACGGTTATCCGAATTTTTTTCGTCCAAGCACCAAAATAAACAAATGACACAGCAAATGGAACGACACTGGTCAGCTACTTCAAACACACCGGAAAAGATTAGTTTGTCGGTTAAGACAGTTGGTCATTTAGCCTAATTTTTAAGAGTAACCCAAGCTTACAACAATCGTTTTGATAGCTCGTTTGTGGACATTTCTGAAAAAATCATGAAATTTCTTGTAATTCGTCAGTTTTATCACATACCGTTATTATGACAGACTATCAGTAAACATCTGAAAATAAGCCAGAAAAAATCCCTAACCTTACTATAGCTTAATAAATCCCAAGCCTTAAAAAAAAGGTTTGTGGTGTGTAAAACTAATGTTGATTAACTAAAACTTAACGATAAAAGAAAAACTATCCAGTACCTTTCATAATCTCTTTGACGTTTTCTGTTTTCTCGTTTTTTTTGAGACTGTAATTTGAAGTTTTGCAAAACAAAAATTTTAATACTATATTTGAGGAACTAAATTGTTTATGGCATTGAAGGGCCTATTGACGACCGATGTTTTTTTGTAAATATGTTTGATGCATTTTTTCCAAATTAGCCGTAAGTTTATTGTTGAAAAGAGCCACATAAAAATTCACGTTAAAGCAAATTATTTGTGAATCAGAATTACGGGCTAATTCATTTTAGGAAGAGTTTTGGCTATTGAATCTTAATGTTGGCTGAACAGATTTGTTTAAAAAAGCATTCAGTTCAGAACATTTTTTGATCGATTTTTTCTTCAAAAATTGGGATGGATCTGAAGACCAACTTCGCCAAACTTGAGCTTTTTACGACCTTCCATTTTGGAGACATAACAGCTAAGATTCCTTAGAAACGCTTTTTTCCTTAGCAATTTTGCCAGGGTTGCTAGTCAGAAACAAAATTTTAAAAAGTTACTGCATGTCCCTATTTTTCAGTAAATGTTTCGTGGGAGAGTTGTTGTTGGAACGAAGTAAAGAGAATAGTAAATTAGCTGTTTTTCAAGTAAATGCAATCCAGCATTCCAAAAGTTAATCTTTTGTCACGATACTAACAAAATAGCAACACTGAAGTAAGAAAAAAAATTGATGGTATTGACTTTAATATCTCAAAAACCAGAAGACGTAGAATGCTCAAATTTGGTAAGAATGCATTTTAGGCTTATTCCAACATTTTGGTCAATAGCAAAACGCTTGACTTGAACGCCCTTTTAAGTTGCTAATTTAAATCAGTGATTCTGAAAGAAAGGCCTTGTCTTCAAATATGTAATCCAAAATATGTACCAAGTTATAATTTTTTTAATTAATTTATTGTTTTTTTTTTCAGCCATTTATATTTATTTATTTTACTTTTCAATAACAGCATGGATTTAAGAAACATTTTGCCAATTTTAGCATATGCATTTTTAATCAATTTCGTTGAGTTAAAGAGAAATATTGCAGTTGGTGTCCCTCTTAGGTAAGTCTTGACTTTTGTAATTATTTTTGCAATTTTTTAGATGCAGCGGTAAATAATTACTGCATTGTCTCAAAGATTTATATGCAGATATATTGTTGCTTGGTCTAGAAACAGCGAAGGAACCTTTCGGTCTTCATTTCAAGCTGCTACCGGTCCACCGCATGGTCTCCCACAAGCGCTGGGGGCTTCGCACTGTCTGTTTTGTGGCTGAACGTTAAACTAGAATACTATTAATACTAGTTTTTTTGGTCTTTGGTTTGATCAGACCGGAATCAAATCTGAGTAATATTTAGTTAGCAAAAATAACAACTAATCGTTAAGTTAGAGTTACTACTTAAAATAATGCATGTAATGATTATGGCATTGTTACCGTTAATCATAAAAAAAATTAAACCACTAAAACAGATTTTTTGGTTTGCAAAAATTGGCGCAATGAGTAATGTTATTCATTTGAATTTTAGCTACAACTTCTGCCTTGTCAGCCATAAATCAATAAATGTAAGTGATTTGCCGATGAGAGTTTCTTTGGAATAAATCAGCAGTAGACCAAAAAATGAACTTCGAGGAACGCCCTAAATTAGCTAATTAATTTCCAGTCCTGCAGTTGGAGCAAATTATCGCACACTCTAAAACGTGAAGCAGCGTTTGAAACAGACCAACATAGTTGATATGCTAACGTACAGCGATATGATTTTATAAAATTACAAATTAAAGCTTTGGCAATAGTGCTGTTGGTTAAATTTTTATTACAGCAGCAATTTTACGCATCAAAAATGGTAAATTTTTGCAAACATAGTTCCAAATTAAAAACTTAACTTGCCCAGCTACAGAGTAGTTTGGGTTGAGCTAACTGTGGAAAGTATTGCGATGACGATCAAATGTAAAAAATATAGGATTATGGTTGAAAAGCCTTGCCTTTCAAAACCGATGCATATTTTTCTTACTAGGTGACCTACTATCGAAAACCGCATATTGAAATTTCAAAGAGACAAGCAACTTTTAAACCTAAATCTGATCGAGAATTTGAATGATTACAAGTTACCCGCGCACAAAACAAACTTGATCTGACATGCTCTCTTGTTGATGACGTTTTCAAACGAAGGTTTTATCGTTGATAAAGAAATACGGATAAAAATTATTTCAAACTAAAATGAAAAGTGGGATTTTTTTCTGTTTTTTAAATTACTAATTTACATGGTTTTATTCAATCATGTCTCCTAACCATTTCATCAATGTGGAATAATTCTTTTCCACTTTAAAGAGACGACTTTTAGGTTTTTTAAACGCAATTTCTATGACGTCATTATTATGTATTGCATCACAAAATTGAGCTATCGAAAGATGTAATATTTTTATTCAATTTTTTTAACAACACGAGATAAAAGCACCTATAAAGTATATTGCAAAATTTGGGTGATAGCTTTCCAACTGTATAAGCATTTTATTTTTAAAAAAATACTCGATCCGTTTGGGGGAAAACAAATAAAGCATTTCGTCACTGGAAAGCAAAACATAAATTTGCTTTAATTATCAGAAGAAGAATTTTTGTTCAAAACCCCAAAGTAAACTTTTTGCTTTAATGACAATAGTTGATGAAAAGTGTAATCTACTTTCAAATAAAAAGTTATAAAGTTCCAATTTTCATTTAAAACTTTTCAGAGGAATTACGGCAAACGAAGTTTCAAATTTTTTGGACAACATCTGCAAAACTCAACCACAGATTTCTAAAGCAACTTTGTACGAATTATCAAATATTTTGCTGAATTCACCTATCGATGCAAGGTGAGGTCTACATTATTGGTGTATTTTTTTAAAATAAACTCTAGCTGCCGTCCTGTGTTGCTCGGGTTTAGTTAGACTGATTAAAATTAACCGTTCCAGTCAACTTACGTGCTCAATCTAATTTTGGTAATTCTTTCCTTCCATCTTTTTGTCCAAATTGGGGTTTGGGAGATTAAACAATTTCATTTTATCCCCTCAATCCCAACTTAGACAAATGAGAAGTTTAGTCAAAATTGAATTGGTCGCGTGATGTGACTGGATTTCAATAAACAGTTGTCTTCTTGCAAATACTCCCGCTGAGTTGTAAGTCCGGCCGGGCTTTTCGGATCGGGTTCGGGCCTGAAGTTGACAAAAATTTCGGGCTTAATTCGGGCTGAGACGTGCTTTTTGTCTTAGATGCACAAAAATATAATCAACATAACTTAGTAACATTGCTAAATTTTCCAGACCGTATTTAAGTTTCGGGTTTTTTCGGCATGATTTGGGCTTGAAATTAGTTTTCGGGTTCAGGCCGGGTTCGGGCTTGAACTAGTCAGCCCGTTTACAACTCTGTACTCCCAGCACTTGTGGCCCTTTGTTCGAAAAAAATCAGGAGCCAAAATACTTCGAAAACATTATTAAAAGACCTAAAAGGAAAGAGCAAAAATAAAGATGAGGGTGCTTTATGAGCCAAGTTGGAATCTATTTTGCGGTGAAAGTCCAAACAAAGTAAAACTCAAGTTTACAGTGCTTTCAAACCAGAAAGCGAGCTGCAGCAAAGGTTTTGTTGCATAATTCCATTTCCCGGAGCTTTTTTTTCGTGTACCATATACCTCCTCTTCCGGGAGCACTCCGTGCCGTCTAAAAAGTAAAAAACCAGATCTGCAGTGCTTTTTGAACCAAATACCGAGCATCTATGGGGTTTCAGAGGGCAATATTCCTCCTCCTGGTGCCCTTTTTCTCGTGCCCGCCGAGAACAACTACATAGCTCCCTCAGGGGTCGAGGAAATATATTTAAAGTTTTGCTATAACATACTCAAAATATCTTCTGTTTCTTCTTTTTTTTTGTGCTTATCTACTTAAACTGATCAATGATTGAGTAGATAGAACGTCTGCTACTTAAATGGTAGAGTTGGATTCGATTCCCGGTCGGGTCAAACCAAGGATTAAAAATTGGTATTCACAGCTTCCTTGCTTGACGTTCAGCAATTAAAAAGAACAGTGCAAAGCCTCCACCGAGTGAGGTAGACAGGTACGCAGGTAGCAGCTTGACTCGAGGACCAAAAGTTCCTTTCGCAGTCTCCAGGCCAAGGCAACTTGGTGAATGAAATGTAATCACGATTACTTTTGCTGCAGCTACTGTATGTTTATACTATTTTTATTTTTACACTTTTATATATCGTCATCAGCGTGGCTGAGAGGATAAAGGTGTTGTTTTTTGACAATTCTAGAGCATGATCTGGATTCTACCCGCTTCCGGTTTACAGTGATTATTACTGCTTGGTGGCTTCAAGCCAGAACTGTGGATTCATCCAATTAACAACGACACCGGTGATGTTATGTGATCAAAAGGAATCAAACATTTTTTGGCCACTTTTGTAACTTTGTTTGGTCTGTTCCTCAAAAAGAAAACTAGAACAAAAAATAAAGTAAAAGGCAATTGATGATTAAAATCACACCAAAAAAAGGGACATTACAGTACTCGTATAAATATCGATCTACGATATAAGGACGAAAACAAAAGGACTCAGGACATAAGTTCGCAGACATACGAGCGTAGGGACATAAACGCTCAAGGACATATGGGCCCAGGGACATTAAGTGCTCAGAGACCTGTGTAAATCTGCAATCTGCGCTAACATTTTCGTGCTTCGGAAATAATATGTAACCAAAAAAAACGAACTTGATTAATCAGTATTTTACTTAATTTTGGAAAGTTAACTTTTTAAAGAAGTTTTTTGAACTCGCTTTCTGCTTTCAGTTTTCAATTATCACTCACAGCGCTACTCTTAAACTATTTTTAAGTCGTCTTGCACTAATCTTGAACAAACATTTAAAAAGAATTGTATATTTTTATTGAGTTTATTTGCTTTACGCAATCACGTCAGCGGTTGTTTTCAAAAGCAATCGTTCAACTGTTTTCAAACGCAGTCATTTAACTTTGTACTTAATCGGTTAAGCAAACAATTATAATTAGTCTTTTGCCTCGCTGCGAAGCATAATCAAATCAAATCTTTCATTTTTTCGCTCTTTAACGCCGAAGGCATGTAAGCACGAAAATGTTAGCGCAGGTAGCAGATTTACGTCTCTGTGCCCTAATGTCCCTGTGCCCTTACGTTCTTGAGCCCTTTTGTAAGCGCTCTTTTGTTTGCCATCTTTTGTCAGCGCTCTTTTGTCTGTACCCTTATGTCGGTTTTCGTGTAAATATTACTGTACTATACAATTGGTCATTGGTGCTAGCATTTTGCACATTCGACTGTTCGTACACTTTTTTTATAAGAACAGTTTTATAAGAACACGAAGCTAATTTTAGCTCAAAATTTAGGAACAAATTAAGATTAATGCTAGCCTCAGCAGTAAAAAAATTAAGAACAAACCAAAAAGAATAAATTTCAAATCTTAGAAGAAAACTAAACTCTGTACTGATTCAAAACGATAAAATTTTAGTGGTTTACCAGTATTTGTAAGCAAAATTGCAACTATTTCGAGACTATAAAGTACTGTTGTGCATTGCGCTGGCAATTGAGAAAATTTTTGACTGTTGTTACAATTTTACGACATTGCAATAAAAACTGCAAAAAAAAGGCGTTTACTCAAGCTGGCAGAGCATTCGGAATCAAACATTTGACAAACATTGTCGTTAAATTGACACTGATGCTCTCAAATTTAAGAACAAGTTAAGAACAATCGAGGCTGAAAATTAGCAAAAAAATTAAGACCGGCCAGCCTCAACTCAAAATTTATTCGTTCTTATAAAAAGTGTATGGCATAAACTTCGTATATGTATGTAAATCATAAACTACTAGTACAACCGTATACAAGTCAATAAATAATTTAAGCTCATGGCATCAATCCATTGAGTTCGAAATTAAAACTTGCCTATCATTCCTGCCGTTTTATTTTTTGCGTTCCTAAGCAACATTTTACTGAGAATAAAAATTTAATGGTTTTTATTTTTGAAATAACTTTCTTGAATTAGCCATGAAACAATTTAATTCACACACAAGACTTAACAAATGCACTTATTGTTTTAGGTCACGATCAAGACCAAGACGTCATTCTAATTACTGCGTACCAATCACCAAGTAATTACTATTTTATTGTATTTAATGCATTGCATTTACAGTTACTTGCATTTACTGAATCTTCGTTTTTTAGCAACATGAAATAACATGTTTTGATTTTATGTTCGTGATAAAATAATGAACGGAAGAAAGGAGATGAGACCCAACGCCATCTTACAAACCATATACAATTATACATTTGGTTAGCCATTTTTAAAGTATATTTTTCTATTACACTTTAATTTTTACTGCCTTGCATAGGATCCAAATAAGGCTTTATCCTGAAGAGTGGAAAGATGAAACATGTCGCATGTAGGGGAGAGATGCAGGTCGCTGTAGTTTTTTGTTTTTTTCATTTGTTTAAAATTTAAGATAAAATTTTTCAAAAGTTTTCTGACTTTTCTACATCTTGGTCAACGACAGCAGTACTATTTGTAACTAGCGGCAGAAAGTACGTATAGCTTCAATTAAGACAATCACCGTTGACCAATATATCAATTCTAAAATTCCCGATTTTTGCAATATTGATTAGTTTTTATTTTTAGATGTTTCGGTCCTCGCAAAAAGAACTGTCGCATTACTATGAAAGTTAAAATTCCGAAGCGTCTAAGTTCGCAAGAGGTCAGAGCTATTATAAAAGGCTGCAGAAAATTGTCTAGACACTTCTCCACTCACTCCTCATCAAGATGACAAAACTGGACTTGGATTTAAAAACCTGTCACATAGCCTAGAAATGAATTGATCCTCCCAACTTGTGGTTTACGTTAAATGGTATAGTTTGTGAGTTTTGGGATAGTGCCAAAGACTTCAATTTATAAGCCAAACATATCTTGAAAAAGAAATACCAACTACAATTATTTTTGCTATGACTGCAATGAAAAGGGCATGTTAAGGTTTTACGTGAGGTTTCGCTATAGTGATTACGAAAAAATTCTGCACCGTTCATCATAACATTTAATTTCTACATTAGCAAAAAATTACTGGCTCGCACTATGCAGTGTTCATCATCACTGAGCCTACGATTATTGGTTCACAGCAACTTATCACATTAATTATTGCATTTTAGAGTTTTTCATAGCATCCATGATTTCGTTTATCACGAAAGCTTGTTAGATTAAAAAAAAACATACTTGCATATGCATTTAGAATATTAATACTTTGAGAGTTTGCACGTATCTCTTATAATTCTTACCTTTCACAACCATAAAAATGTCATTAAAGATCTCAAAGTTCAATTGATTGTGAACTTTAACTAAAAAACTGGACGATTATTTAGGGTGGGCCAAAGTAGGTATGTGTAATATATTTTTCACGAAAAAAAAAATTTAAATCACACAAAAAAACAATAATCACACGAAAAAAAGCAACGTACTCACTAGTGGTATACTTTACATGAAGTATTATTCTATTTTCGAAACTGTTTTGAATTTTTATCACGTTTAAAGATAAAAAATATGCAGTTTGTCAAGCCATTTTGATGATATGAATGAGAAAAGTAAAGCTGGAATAAATTTATCCCTATAATTACATATCATGCTGCTTGTAACTGACATAATATTCTACATATATTGAAAACAATGAAAAAGATTTGTAAAAAAGTATTTTGGAAAAATTCAAAGCCAAATAATGTTTGATGATCGCCTTAGATAATAACGCAACAAAAAAGAAAAATGTGAGCTTAAGCGAATAGCGTGCATCATTCAAAAATGAGTTATTCGGTAAGCGGAGCAAATACTAAGACACAGCGTTTTCGGAACAACTTGACAATAAAAAGAGCCTACTTTAGGAATGACTGGTTTGCAGTCTGAGCAAGCCCTTACCCTTTTTTTAAATCAAAATATTGCATAGCTTAAAAATTTTTATTTTGTTTGGGATGTGCTCTACAACAGATTGAAACACCATCATTTGTGTCAAAATGAATTTGTGTTTCGTGAATTGCACGTAATTCGGTCTGAAACTGCTTGCGTCGTTTTTTCGAACATTGGTGTAGTTCTGTCGTGCCAATGTTCGAGTAGACCTACGTAAGCTCGTAGCAGGGGCGTATTTAGGGGGGAAGGGGTCATTGGGCCATGGCCCCCCTTTGGGTCGCCAGGATAGTATAATTAGAATAGAAAAGTATGCAAAGTTGTGGCATGGCCCCCCTTTGTAACTTGGGCAGACGGTTTGAGCACAGTAACGGTGAGCGAAGACCTTTTTTTGGCCAAAAACCGGACGAAATTTAAGTGAAAACCTTTTCTTTTTTTTTGGTCTTCACCTAATTTTGGGCTGGAAAACGGACTTGGTTTTGGGCTGGAAAATTTTTATTCTGGCCTTCATTAATTTTAAATTTTCTGAATTTCCTGGCCCTCTTTTCGAAAATCCTGCGCACGCTACTGGCTTGTAGTATAGTCGACCATAGCAAGTGGTTTCATTCCTTGTTCTTGTATAGTTTATTATTTGAAGAATGTTTAAAAACTAAGTTTAAATTTTCCTCATCTTTGAAGAACCAGATAAAAACAAAGATAAAAATAAAGTTGTAGAGCAGCTTTCGTGTTATCAAGTCAATCAGTTTTAAAAAAGCTTAAGGAACCAGCCTAAATAATATTAAAATCTTGATTTTAGTTTTTTGAAACGATACAATCAGTTTCGACCCTAGTCGATCATACTCAGTTATTTTATTTAAATATCTTATTTAATGAGGTGCATGATGGCGACTCGCTAGTGTTGAAATTGGTTTTATCGTTCAAAAAATATAAACAATGGATTACTAGTGTTGTTGCGGCTGGCTCCTCAGCTTTTTTTGGAACCGATTACCTTGATGTTGTTTATTGCTGTCTTCACAACATTTTTGTGTGTAATGGGATACTATTTAAAAACGATAACCTGAAACTATGGTACCATTCGTTTATTTACATTCTATTTTTGAATGAATGAAATTTTGAACAGAATAGAGAAAGGTTATATTGTTAACCAACAAAAAACAAATAATAAATAAGCAAAAAACTAAACAAATGCCTTGCGGACATGATTAGAAAATAAAAAAATTTAAAACAAAACGCGATACATCAAGAGTTTAATTTAATTTTCTTGAATCAAACAGTTTTATAACTTTATAGAAATCGTTTATCGTTTGTGGTTGTATTTCTCTTTCAATGTTGTTCCAAATTTTTACATCTGTATGTTTAAATGGTTTTTGAGACCTGACCAATCTATTTTTCGGAATATGTTATGTGTGATTTTGATAGCACCTGGTTGAATAACAAAGCATATTTGATGGTTTTCAATAAATTTATGTTTCAATAATTAATATACAGCAGTAATTTATGCTGCAGCAGTAATTTTTGTCACTTTGAAAATTGTATGCTAATTCATATTTTTAGAAAGTATTCGAAAAAACTTAACCACCCCAGCATGAGTTACACCACAATGTCTATAATTTATCATGATCGCCTACACTCAAAAATTAATTTGTGTGTAGGCTATCATGACAGACATGTAGTGTGGTTCATTTATTTTTGGTGGTTTATTTATTTTTCGACTTAAGGGCCTATTTAAAAAAAAAATTATATTTTATGTAAGCAATGAAGACCGAATGGTATATTTTTTATCTCAAAACGAATAATTTTGTAAGAATTTTGCTTTGCATTTCGGCGATGTGGACGAGCTTTCATTATTTTATTTTTTTGTTTTACGAGCTTTATAGGAGAGTTAAATTTTCATGCTAACTCTATAAATCCACTGCTGGATAATATTAGCAAAAAATGAAAAAACTTTAGAAAAAGCCAAACAAGTAAAATTATTAAAATTTAAACCCTTTTCAGTAAAAACTATGGCAATTTTAGATGCTTTAAAAATAATATTAAAAACTTAATCAAATAAACGTTTTGCAACAGATTGCCTTTTCTTATTACCAGCAGTTTTTCAAACTTAGTTTTTTCTGCAAAGGTTAAAAATCCTCCGTCGGTATTTGGGGCTTGGTTGGTCTTTTCGGACCAAAAAGCCCGACAAACTATATGCACGCCGTCGATTTGTCGTGACAAGAGAATGGCTATGAAAATTTAATTTGTCTTCAAAATTAGCTAGCGAAACCGTATTGACCACCTCAAAATATTTGTGCTCTAAATTGATTTCCTACAAATCTATACTATTGTAGATTATTTTTTTGTTTGAAGTGATTATTGATTTCAAGGAAAATTTTCGAGTTATAGAAATTAAAACGAAAACGAGGGATTCGTCCGTGCATTTTTCTTTGGCGTTTTTAAGGGTCAATATTAGGGTTTGGGTTAGGTTTGGGATTAGTTTTAGAGTAACAATTTACTGCAAGTTTTCGTTAGATTTGGGTCAGAATTAATAAAAAAGTAGAAAAATAATTTCCTTGAAATATTCTCTTTTTTTTCTGTTAGTAACAACTTGTCTTTTAACAACAGATAGACAGCGACACGCTGCAAACCTTTTCTCATTATTACTTTTTTTGTTGTGAGCGTTTCTTTTTTGCTTTTTTGGTACAAATTTCAAATTTTTGCTACCCGTGCACAGTTATCTCTGTTATTTAATCCTATTTTACACGGGATATTTGACAAACGCTTTTTACACGGGGTGGGGGCAAAAATGTCCCGCAATGTAATTCCGAAACAAAAAATCATATAAACACCAAAATCGGCATACGGGCTGGTGTTCATCAAAACTTTTTAGAAAAATTGGTTTTGAGCTAATGATATCATTATTGTGACGACACAGTCATGTTTTCAAAAAATGACTTCATTTTGTGATGACGTCATAGGCGGTTCAAATTTTGCGCATACGTTTGTTTTTTAATACTGAATCATAAAATGCCTAAATCAAGTTAGTTACGTCACAAAAAGGTCTTATGACGTCATTTAAGTTAAGCATTGGCCAGAAAATGTTCAGATTTTGAAAAGTGACTTTGGAAAACCTCAAAAATTGGAAAACTTTGCGTTACTTTAGCAAATTCAAATTTTCAGAAATTTTTTGTTATAAATTTTGACTCAATGTCAAATTGATTTAAAAAGTTAAAATCTTTTTTTCTGAAGGGATTCATCACAAAAAACCGAGAGAGGGGCAAAAATACCCTTTACACCCCCCTCCCCCCGTGTAAAATAGGATTAAGAAAATTATTGCCAATACTGACTCGCATATAAGCATTTTATTAGCTCTATTTACATAACTTATAAAAATTATACTAAACGTTTTTGGCAAAACACTCCGCCCAAATTGTCAACGCACCTAAATACGTAAATATAATAAATTACTAGTTTCCATATGTATATATTTTTTTGCTTCATCTGCGCTTTTTTTTTTTTATTGCTGCGTGTCAATAAATACACTTTCAAACTCTATAATAAAGTCAAGGTAAGATTTCGCCAATGTTTCAAATCATATCATTTGATTTAAAGTTTCAATTCGAACTTAACGACTGTAAATGTTTTGCGACAGCGTAAATTCATTTTGTTATAGAATTTAGGAGTTTGTTTATAGACACACCAAAATAAAAAAAAAAACAAGCGCAGATGAAGCAAAAAAAAAAAGATACAAGAAAACTAGTAATTTATTATATTTATTGCGAACTTAGCGACAGTAAACTGATTCTATTATATTGTGGAAACTAGTAATTTTTTGCATTTATTTAGATGCTTTGGCAAGGGCATTAAACTTCGTATTTTATGATATTGTGACGTATAATAAAATGCAAAATACTATGCCCTATATTTTATTGTATTGCGGAAATAATTGCAGTACATTGTGGAAACTAGTAATTTACTACATTTATTTAGGTGCTTTAACAAAGGTATTGTATTTTGCCAAAAACCTCCTGCGTAATTTCAGCGTAAATTTTATGAATAACAACAACAATAGTATAATATTACCAAACAATTTGTATTTCCTTTGAGAAAATACCATAGCTTTACAAAAATAAACTCAGTGCACAACAAAAGCATTAAGCCCATATCAATAAGCTGCAAAATACTGGCATCAGATAGTATTAACGTCTTCAGAGGCTAAATTAAAATATTGCGCGTATGCTTTTAAACGTTTCTTGAAAAGAGATAAAGTTTCCATTTTACGCAAAGATAGTGGCAGTTCCATACCTTGGGTAATGCACACGAAAAAATGAAAATACACTTATGAAGTAATGAAATTAGAGTAACAATATTAAATGTAAATTAATTTATCGAAATGTTTAATTGCGAGTCAGTATTGGCAATAATTTGCTTATGGATTGTAAAGCCAAATCTCTTCCCAAGCTATGCTGATTGATTATTCGTTGCTTTCGAGACTTGCCAACAATGTCAATTCAATAATATGGTCATTTATTTCATGCTGTTTTTACACCTTTGTTTTCAAATTTTATACAAAATAAAAGCAGTATTTTGCATAAATTCATCTTTTTTTAAATAATTTGCCCGCACTGTAATTATTTTTTGTTTTGTTTTTCATCATCAGTTTGAAACGTGTGATACAGTAATTTGATATAACTGTATGGCATAAATAAATAAATAAAAAGTCAAGTGCTCTGTTGGTACCGACACACGATAAATTTTGTCTACAAATTTTCGT
This sequence comes from Trididemnum nubilum, assembly GCA_963965965.1. Lineage (NCBI taxonomy): Eukaryota > Metazoa > Chordata > Ascidiacea > Aplousobranchia > Didemnidae > Trididemnum > Trididemnum nubilum. Next base: position 31,462,621 of record OZ014483.1, on the reverse strand, counting down.
TTAATCTTGTGAATTTTATATCTTAGTAATTACGGTGGCTTATATAAGAAGTAACCGAACCAGACTGCAACTTACCACCACAAGAAACTGTCTGGATCTAAAGAGCAATTCAAATTATCAACTTCTAGACATTTCGAAATTCTTTCACGTAGACATATTGAGATCTTATTAATAATGCACATACACGGTATAGGACAAGTGAATTGTTTGTTTATGTATACACTGAAATTAAAGCTACCACATGTGTTCAATATGTGCTGAAAAATCGCGTTTAATGCTGACCTGTCAAAATACGTTATCAACAGACTAACTTATATTTTCATTTTTTTCCTGTAATGTTTTTGTTTCATGTAATAAAATGTTATACAAGGCGAATTTTGCCATTTCTTTGTTGATGAGTGTGCTGCCAGTTTAATTGTATTAGTGTTGCCAAAATATTTTCTTAGATTGAAAAAAAGTTTAATCGCCAAGCAACTAATTCAATACGGTATCACAAACCTCTGGACTTTTGGTTTGTTATCGGCAACCGACACTGCATCCACACTGCAGGTATACACGCCTGATTAAGGCCGAACTGCATCAGGTTGCAGTGACTATATGCGCTGTTTTGAGCACGGGCCCCATGTGTTTGCGCATAAATCCCTTTCAGTGTGCAGCTACAGTATTTTTTAACGCGCGCTGTTTTGAAACTTGCGATCAGGGTATGGTATGGAATAGAATGAAATGGAACGAAAACTTCGGTATGAAATATGGAAGATGCTAGAATGGAATGTTTTAAGAATGGAATGGAAGACAATCTTCTATACTTCTAGATATACCAATTCCATACCAAATTTTCGTGCATGGTGTATACAGAAAAATATATTCGGATAGTGATAAACAATATTCTCACAGAAGTGTTTGATGTCTATTATTTATCGACAAATTGCAGTATTCTGTTGTGTATATTGCGCAAACTGTGAGCACGTATTGCATCATAGTAAGTACATTGCAGTTTGCAGCATTAAGGCGAATTCACACAGTATCCGTTTTTCGTCTGTTTTTGTCCATTTTTTTACGTTTTTGCTTCTTGAAAAAGCATGCACTTTTTCATCCGCATTTTTATCTGTCCATATCCACAATAACCAGACAGTCACATTCTGGACAAAAGTTTTCCGAAAAGATTTTTTTGTAAAGGGGTATCGCTGTATTTTGAAATATCGCTCTTATCGCTCATACACCAAATTTTTGATCAAAATTTTTATCCATATGTAACAGTCTACTTAGTGCGGATATGAACATATAAAAATGCGGATAAAAAAGCGCATACTTTTTCACGGAGAAGCAAAAACGTAAAAAAAACGGACAAAAACGGATGAAAAATGGATACTGTGTAAATTCACCTTTAATGCTATTGCTCACGGCTTCGACGTGTTTTTTCATTTCGAGATTAACTATTTTCCAAGTTGCAAATTTTTTCTTGCATTAACACAAAAATTCGTGTTTGCAATTTCTTTCCTGTTTGACTTACTTTATTTGCTTCTAGTGCTTAAGCTTATAATTCTTTTTCGTGGTGAAGCTTGGTATTTCTCCTACGGCAAATGTTCTTCAGCAGTTTTTTTATGCAAAACTTTATAGTTGGTGTGTACTGTGTAAGCAAGCTTGAAATCATTAAGCCCTGTTTGTCATATACCAGATAACCGGTCGTTGCATCTTCGTAATACTAAGCTTACCTTTGCGAGAGGTCGCTCACACGAAGATACGCTCAGCATTGTGAAGGTCCACGTTATACTGTACATTGCGTTTCTTCCAGTTCAAAAGTTCTTTGGTATAGAGGTAAGGAATATCAGGGGTTGAAATTAACTTTTTTAACAACTTGCCGGTCGGGCAAGTATTATCAAATGTCTACTTGCCAGAGGAAATTTCAACTTGCCCGATAAAAAAAATAAGCGCAATAAGTTTTGAGCTGTTTAGGTTTGGAAAAAAGTTTTTTAAATGTACTTCTTGGCAAAAACACTAAATTTGCATAATACGTTTATCCAATTTCGGGATTCAAGTTTTTGTGCGCGATTGTTACGGTAAGGTGAGGTAATAAATAACTTTTTCCAAATGCATTACCCAAAAATTGATTTTTTGATTGTAATGCATTTTTAATCGCGAATATTTTGAAAAGTACACCAGCTAAAGAGCCGAATTTTTTTTGCTCAAGGTGTAGGAGCTAAAAGATGTTCAAAATAATCATAACAAAAGAATTAAAAAATTCTTGAAGTTGTCTTCATGTAGAGCAGGCTGTAGTTGTACAATGTACTTGTGATTAGGCTATTTGAAACAGCGGTTAACACGGCAAGGGTGTGAAGTTTTTTCAGAAAACGTAGCACTTTGCGCCAGAAAGTTGCCAAACGCGACTGAGTATCGAAAAATTTTCCTAAAATAAACAAAACAACAGCTTTCTCTGCTTGCATTTTATTTTATTTCAACAAAAGCGGGCCTAAGTTGTATCTCTAAATAATCTTGTTTGACATTGTTTAATACGCTGTATTTCGTTAGCTTGCGCGTCGAGCAAGTTCAGCCAAAAAGTAAGTTAAATAACTTGCCTGAGGCGATTTCAGATTGCCTTGGGCAAGCGTTAGTTTTGAGCCCTGAATATGGAATAAAACTGCCGGTATGGAATATGTAAAAATCGCCTTCCATTTCATACCATGACTGCTTGCGATCATTAGGTTTCGGGTTCATCCAACCCAAATTCTAACAGCATTATAACCTTTATTTTCGGTAAAAATTAATTCATAAGCTTGAAAGCTTTTTTGTTGCTTTTTTAACGCGATAAGGAAATATGAGATGAGGTGAAGAATAAGATTTTATCGACGCATTATTTAAATTAGCCATTGCGCTATTGCAGAAAGTTGCAACCCTTTGTAATAAAGTTGCTTTGAACGGTTTAGGGTCTGCAAAGATTTTTCAATCCGAGCCAAAAATCAGTACCGCAATGGTCATCTGTGTTCCCATTCGCGTCTTTTCTTCGGGCACGAACAAGTAGAAAATCTCAGAAACGGAAACGATAAATCGCAGAAAAACTACTACTGCCATTAGCGGCAGAAAAATTTCTCACGAAAACGGACGATACAACTGCTGCATTACTGAATGAACAAACAAACTTCTTCTAATGTTTTTCTCGTATACTTATTATTTGATTATGGATACACTCGTTTTACGTTTTAACCTGTTGGTTTAAGCAAAGTATAGAGCAGTTAGCGCGCGCTTCCTAAAAAGGAAGTACGGTGTTCGATTCCAAAACAGGTCAAATCAGAAAAAGTGCTGCCAACGGCTTGCCACCGCTGCGACTTTTTCTTTGAGAAGAAGTTGTGTTACCCGTGCGCAATCTAAAATTGGAATTGGGAGAAGGGTTAGAAGCAGAGTCTATTTTGAAGATCTGGAGGCAGAGCATTCAGAGGCTTAAAAACACCTAATGCTTTGGAGATTTTGAGACTTTTTTTGTTAAAATTATTGCTTAAATCCCAAGCGGCATGAAAAAGCAATGATTGAATGTCGAAAAATTAAATGGCATGATATTATATTCAAAAATTTCTGTTACTATTATTTTGTAACTTAGAGTAACCGACTAATTAGTTCAGTGAATAACTGAATAAAAAGTGAATATACCGATAAACAGTAAAAATTATAATTCAGAGCACAAACGCTTTACTTGCTTAAATACGAAATCTTTCTTTAATCAAGATGTTCCTTTCGTCGAAGCTTTTCGTCAGCTACTTGCCGAGAAAAATCGTCAGAATGGAGAGCGCGGAAAAAAACGGTTTCTTTTCTATAATAAAAAGCGGAGCCATGTTTGGCTGGAAAAAAAGACTAATGAGAGCGCGTTATCAGTGCACAATAATTAAGTTATTACCGTACATGAATTCTTTTTGTTGGCAGAGAGCGGAATTAAGTTTCAATGAAAGTGGCTTTAAAAGCAGATAGGTGGAAGAGAGGGCGGTCTTGGGCAAGAATAGAAAAACTACTGTCATCGTAAAGTTGAGCACAGGCAGGATTTTGTAAAAAGGTGAAGTTATTATAGTGCAGACTTGGGCAAAATACTAGCGTATACTAAAACATGACCGTCTATTGCCGAGCAGCGTCCATGCCAAAATGCTTAGGTTTTTAAGATTTATTACAAAATTATAAAAAGCACTATCCTACCAAACTACACTGGAACACAAGTTAAACAAAAAGCAGCGCAAACATGTACCACAATAATATATAAACGAAATTAATCGCGAGGGAACAACGTACATAAGTCATACAACTAAGCGATAAAATGGACGCACCAACATAATATAAGGAGCAGACCAACAAGTTTTTAACTGCAAGGCAACTATGTAAATGTAGTTTTATTTCCTCAGTGCAGTATTAAGTTGCTCATGCCGTGGAACCGGTCAATCAGTCTTTATTAGTATGGTTGCATTTTTCAGATAGCCTTTTGCTGTATATAAAAAATAAAATTTGACCACTGAATTGCAAACGAATGTTTTTGAAAACACAATTTTACTACAAACCTACGAGTAAAACTTGAATGCGAAAACGCTCGATTAATAAAAGCTGTCACGAAACATCTATGAGGAGCTATTGTTTTCGCGAGCCAAGATCCAGACTCATTAAAAGTGGCCGATCTCCACTTTGACCGACTTTTAAGTGATTTATTGTTTCCGTGGGTTTTTCGGGATTCATCGTTCTTCTGGATTCAATGTTCGAGATTTATTGTTACGGTGGATTTTTTCGCAGGATCTATGATTTGCTACACTTATTTGAAGCTCCAAGCACATATAATATTTGCTTTGAAGCGTATTTTTTTTTATGATCCTATCAAAGATTTTCCATATCTATGAGTTTCAACTAGAAAATTCATGCTGCTAGCAGTAACGAATCCCCAACTAAACACTCATTTCAAGCCTTATTCGGAGAATTACAGAACTTGAAATTCTAGATGCCTTTCGTGACGAATAACAATAGCGCTTGCAGCAAGGATCTCATATTTTTTGGGAAGGAATTCTCTTCCCAACCTTGCAAGTTATTACACCTTACCGTAGGGCCTTCAAGGGCGAGGAGCACTCGCAATCATTGATGATGCACGTAATACGTGTTAAATGACATCATACAGTAACAAGATCAAACAAAAAAACATTAAAAAGAAGTTGATAGTCACCCTTGGGGCGGAACTATAATCAAAAGCAATATTTTTTAATGGAAAAAAGAAGTTAATTGGATATTTTTCTTCAATGGTAGGAGTGCTTCTCTGTTGAGACAAGATGGTCTCGCTGACGTCAATAAAATTTACAGTGGTAGAAACTTCTATTTGTTGATTGCAAGTAGTACTAGGGGGGCAAAGAAAAGGCAAAAACTCTGGTTCCCCGTAGGAGTGCCGAATTGCTATTATCTGCGGCTGTGGAATGGTTACGAAACCAGTGTTGGCATAAGATATCTCATATCTCGCGTTTAGCACCATTCCCGTGCAACCTCGTGACGTATTAGACGGCGAGGCGTTGTAAACTCCTTGTGTAACCTCTAACCATACAGCCGGATTAAAGTCGGCACTGTCCACGTTCCCGTAAACGCCGACGTAAAATGGACTTGAACTGGCGTCAAATAGAACATCGTCAAGTACAGCGCGAATGGTTGTCTGTAGAGCAGCACAGTCTAATGAAGAAGGCATAGGTTCCAAACAGCCTGTTCTTTGACTCTGACCGAACAAAATTGGTAGTCGAGTGTCCGTTGTGCTAGAACACATACCAGATGCGTCTGGAGTGATCAGAAATATATTGTTGTTCGGGGTAGCGGTGGAGTCTTGTACTGAAGCGGTTACCAAAGGCCTACCCACTAAATATCCCGGGTTGCCGCTACGCACAACAGGCACCGTGTTTGCCGCTGCGTTGGTAGAAGTTTGAAACGAAACCGAAAAGGTCTGAGTGAGCGGAAAATCAGTCAGTTCAATATCATCCAGAATAAAAACTGCATCAACGCTACTCGTTCCGTTCACATCAGCCGTGGTTATTGTGTAGCTTACTGATAACACCGCGTTGCTGCAATTTGGAGCTGTATACTGAGGGCTGTCACATAGCCTGGTTGTTCCATTGATCATCATGCAAACAGTATTCACAGTAACAGTAGCATTCGTGTTATTCATGACGGTGTTATTAAGAGGCAGAAGAACCTCGAAATTACTGTAGGATGCAAAATCAAGTGAGCTATTTGCCGCACATTCTGTAGCGAGATCTGTAATATGTCTATTACACGAATCGGTGCGTGGAAATAAAAATTGAACTGGATTGTAGTTTTTACATGACCCTGAAAAACTAGCAGCGGGGATTGACAAGTAACTTCTTGCCCCAGACGTGTACTCGACTACTATCACATCACCGGCGAGGTAAGTTAAACCCAGTGTTATATCAGATAAAGGTGGTATAATCTGATTGACAGGTTCAACGTTGTTAAAACAGGTGCTCGGTGCAACGCATGGGGGATTAATGTAAAAATTTTGCTGCGAAAAACTGTCTTCAACTATGCAGAACTGGTCATTTTCTCGAACCTCCGCTACCACGTGGGGATTATTAATCCAGACGACTTGATCTTGAACGCAGAGCTGTGTAACGTTGCTGAATGAATATTCAACACATTTTGAAAATGTAGTCACATCGGTCATTTGACAATCAGCATCACAACAGCAATTCACTTCGCACACTCCTGTGGTCAAATCACAAGTACAAGATTGCTGGCATTTTGCGCTCCATATATGCAACAGATTCACTAAGCCTATAATATGTAACAGCTTCATTGCAACTAGCTATCACATTCTACAAAAATATAAAAAGCAACTCGCTATTCAATGCAGACAACAGCTGCTATCAAAAAAATATCACAGCTAAAAACTAATGTAATAACGATCAAAACGAAAAGTCAAACATCGCAAAGGTTTGTACCGATGTAACAATTAAGCAGATTATGCATAAAACTTTCGCTAGTTAACTGAAACATAAAACCTATACAGAACAATACCATAATAAAGCATTTACGGTAGTCAAGAAGCCTGCTGTGGACAAAGACAAATTTGGCATGCGTGCAGGAAAAATTGGTTTTGAGTTGTTAATGCTGTCATATAGATTATGAATAAATGAAAAACTTATCTTTAATAAAATTCATTTCAAAGATTAATTTAAAAAAGAATGTCACACTCAGTAGTAAAAGCACGTAAATTAAAGTGCAATAACATTTATCTGCTACAGATTGCCGAAACACATCTACTCTGCAAAGAACTAAAAATGCATTTACCGAGAAGAGAAAACCAACTTAATATTGTACACAATTAAAACTTCTGCCAAGAACATTAAATCTTTCACTAAGAATTATATCTGTGTAAAAATGTATCGTACTAGTCGCGAACTTATGTAGTACCGGTATCAAACGTTTTTTCGATACGATTTTCAAGAAAATGACAGCGTCGATCAATCATAAACAAAAACAATCAACAGTTGGTTTTCCAATATCTAGATGGAGAATAAAATACTAATGAGATTTAGTCTTTTTCCAAGCAGCTCAAAATCCATAATAACGCAAATTGCAGAGCAATGAAAAATTTCCGTAAAAGCAAGTAATTGTTTGAAAATAACAACAATACAAATTTACAAAAACGGGCTGAATGAGAACTAGCCTATATCGCCAAAAAATACAAGCAATGGAGTCTGAGATACAATAGAAACGTCCAATGCGAAGGATGATCTTGTGTTGTTTATTTTTTTTGCACCATTCGCCAGTTGCTGTGTGTTGTGCGGTATTTCGCCATAATTGAAATTGAATTGCCACAACCTGAAACTTTGAATTCTGACATCGTGAAGCAAAGCAAAAAAATACTGAATACACGAACAACGAAGAAAATAGAATCACCCCCCAACAGGAAGACATTGCCCATCCCATGCGACGTAATTTAAAACGCAACTGCTCTAGTTAAGCGATTTTACACCCCACCAAACGCAAGTAGTTAACAGCAGTGAATGAAAACACCACCACAATGGCTTCTCGAAAAGCACTAAGACATGCAAGACAGTCGAAAAGGCAATGTCTCTAATGAAAAAAGTTAGAAAAATGTAATCATTTTGGCAATTGTAATTCCATTTCATTCACCAAGTTGTCTTAGCCAAGAGACAGCGAAGGGACCTTTGGTCTTAAAAGTCAAGCTGCCACTTGGCCACCTATTCGCCAGGACTTTTAAGCACCAGAGAGAAAACATTTCATTCACCAATTTCTTCAAAAAATTTTTTTGTTTCAAATAACAGTTTTTTTTGAAAAAAAACAATCCAAAAAAAATTTTTTTTTAAAAAGCGTATTTTTCTTTCAAATAAAAGCTTTTTTCAAAAACAAAATAAAACAGTGTTTCAAACCAAAAAGTTTTACTTTAATTAAAATGTTATTATTTTCGAAGATTTTCATCTGACACTTGTCAAGAGGAATCGTCAGAATAGAGCGCAGGAAAAGGAGCGGTTATAGGAAAAAGCCGAGCAGTTCTTGGCTGGAAAAGGATCGATGAGAGAGCGTCATTTGTGTACAACCTTTAAGCTGTACACGAATTCTTTTTGTCAGCAGAGGGCACGGTTAGAAGTTTTGATAAAAGTGACATTATTGAAAAAATCCAATAAGAAACCAAATTTTTGTGAAACTTTTTCCGCTCTCCTTCCATCTATCTGCTTTTGAAGTCACTTTTATCAAAACATCTAACCCCACCCTCTGCCGACAAAAAAAATTCGTGTACAACTTAAAGGTTATACGCAAATGATGCTGTCTCATCGATTTTTTTCCAGCCAATCACTGCTCGGCTTTTTCCTATAACCGCTTCTTTGCCTGCGCTCTCTATTTTGATGATTCCTCTTGACAAGTGTCAGATGAAAGTCTTCCAAAATATTAATATTTTAATCAAAGTAAAACTTTTTGGTTTGAAACACGGTTTTTTTTTTTGAAAAAAAGCTTTTATTCAAAAGAAGAATACATTTTTGAAAAGAAAATTAAAAAAATTGTTTTGTTTTTTTTGAAAAAAAAAAGCAGTTATTTGAAACAAAAAAAGTTGTTTTGAAATTAAATTTTTTTTTGGAAAAAATACTTTTTTTTGAAAATTTTTATCAACTCTGGTGCCGAAAAGTCTCGGCGCATAAATGTTCGCGCATAAAAGTCACAATCCGATCTACCACATATGGTGGAGGCTTCACACTGTCCCTTTAATTGCTGAACATCAAGCAAGAAAGCTGTGAATACCAAATTTTATGGTCTTTAGTTTGAACAGACCTGGAATCGAACCAGAGTCTACCAGAATGCAACTCTATAAGTTAATCATTAGGGTTTGATAAAATTAGGCAAACGTCTTTGTTCTCACAAGTATGGCAACTGGCTACTATTTACTTGGAAAGGGGGTCGTTTGACTTGAAGAGCCTGGGATTTCTGTTCATTGATCTATTTATGTTTTGTCTGCACTCTGCAATACAAAGCACGAAGTAGTTAATGCAATGAAAAGCATGCGAATCATCCTATACTTAGCGTCTGATGCTATCCCATGACAGGAGGATAAATATGCAATACAACAGTATCATTTGATTGCATAATATTTTGCTAATATGATGATAGTTTAAAGTAAATCATTAAACAAACACACTTTTTAAATACTTCCAATGTTGTGCTAAAGCATGCAATAAATTGGCAGAGTTCATTTTTGAGATATAATACTATCTTGATTTGACTACTGACTGAATTGATCAATTATCGAATTTGACTAGCCTTAGAAATTGCACCTAAGGCCACCCAATCCAACTCTAACTACTCTCTCTAAAGCAAGAATTTGGTAACACACAAAAATGTTACTGATTTTCAACTTTGGTGTGACAAATGCTTCTCACAAGTAGTTAGTTTACCACGGAATATGAAAAATGGAAATGCGCGATTTAAAGCATTCAAGTAGTTGGATTACGAAATGGAAAATAAAAATCTGAGGGTAACCTGGCATTAATATCAGGCTTTACTCTTTCTACAGACACAGGAGCTGGGGAAACATCCACAAAAGTGACAGATGTGAAGATTTCAACTCGTTGGTTACATGTTGCTACTGCACTAGGGCATAAAAACTTGACAAACTGAGGATCTGAATAACTGTATTTTACTCCTAAAATCTTTGCTTGTGGGTTAGAAATGGAGCCTGTCTGAACATAAATGATCTCATATTTAGAACTAAGTGATAAGGTGCAGCCTGTTGTTCCAGAACCAATATCAGGATAGTTTTCACGAATAACTTGCACCCAGTCACCTGCAGCAAAATTGAGAAGATTATCAATGCTTGAATTCCCGTATGTTCCAACAAAAACAACACCAGCCCCATCAAAAGCATCGTAAGTAGGCCCATCCAGAGTATTTTGAATAAAAGTACCCAGATCACTGCATCTATCATTAACTGTTATACGACAACCTGTTCTTTTGTCAACTCCAAATGAAACCAACAAACGATTTTGTGCTTGAGGATCACAAAATCCAGTAGAATCAGGATTTATCAAAGATATTTCAACACCAATAACGCTATTTTGTAATATATTTGACACAGCTGTGATACTTGTGTCTTGCAGTCGAGCAGCAGAAAGCAATGAAAAACCAATCACATAACCAGGGTTGCCACTGCGATCAAATGGAGCATCACCTCCGACTGGAGTACTGCTGTATGCAACTGAAAATGATTGAAGTAAGGGTGAATTGGTCACTAGCACATTTTCTAGAGTAAAACTTACATTCACAGCGATAATACCATTCTGACCTTCAGTAGTTATAACATACGAAGCAGAAGTAACAGCATTGCTGCATGTGCTGGTGGCTGCATCAAAACTGGGAGCAAAACAATTCCCAAAAGCACCATCTACCATACAACCATCTACGTTAATGCTTACAAGACTTGATGATGGCTGCTGATAAATTTGAAAAGCATTTGAATATGTTTCAAAATTAAGTTCACTGGAAGAGCAAACATTTTGAATTGTTGTGTCTGAGATCACCCTACTACAAGATGAATTTCTTGATACAAGATATTTAACTGGATTATTGTCTTGACAAGTATTTGAAAATCCACTTGAGGGTGTAGAAAACAGATATTCAATATTGGGTAAAGAAGGGTAACTCACATAAATAACATCTCCAAATTGATAAACAGTTTCTGTGCTTTCAACATTTGGAGGAGAAGCATAACTGTAAACTCCAACAGTACTATCAAAGCAATTGGCAGGAGCACAGGAAGGTGTGACAAAATTGTTTCTTTCTGAAAATCCATCTCTTTCAAGACAAAACAACCCTTCCTGGAAAATTTCAACAGTTAGCTGTATAAAGTTTGGAAAAACAATCCTTTCATAACTGCATTGCAAATTAGTAGTGTTCGGATTGATATCAATACAATAGCGAAACAATGAAGTATCATTAACAGTACAATGAGGGTCACAGCAGCAGTTTGCTTCACACTGGTATTGTACTAAGTCACAATAACAATCTTGAGAATTTGCCACAGAAATTACACACAGTGCTAACAAAATCACAAACATCTGTCGCAAAAAGCTACCAGTAGTTACTTGGAACTACAGACACTCACATCATGTGTTTCACTCATTTGACTTGGTCATTTTACAACCAACACAGGTAAAATTTCATACTTTTGCTGCTGGTATTCATATTTATCCTCCTGTAACCAGGCAGAAAGAATCAGATGCTAACTATTGGGCGATCCACACACTTTTTATTACATTGACTACTTTGTGTTTGAAGGAATCTGCACCTGCTTAAGAATTTTCAGTAATCCAATGTTCCGGTGGATTTTTTTGGAATTTTTGTTGACTAAATTTGCTGCTTGTTTGAAGGCACCTAACAGAGATAACCATCGCAAAGCATCTTATCCAAGGATAGAATTTTAGGACCTGGTACAGATTGAACCCAGTTCAGGCGATCAGGGTTTTCATATACGAAGTGACTTGGCAAATGGAACATTTGCGGTATTTTTTTCCCTCGCGAATGGAGACATTGCCTTCTTCATACATTTGGTTTAAATACGACATTTTGTCGCTTGGTTGGTGCAAGCTGCATAGTGTAATGGTTAGAGTGCCTAACTGCAAACCGACGCACCCGGGTTCGACTCCCGCCGGAGGTGCGAATGCGTAGAATGGAAGAATACGCAGAATAGACGGATATGGGAAGAATATACGAGATTCATTCTTTTTTTGCTTCAAAACCTTTCATTGCAGTTAGGGTTAGGGTAGCGATGCCAGTCTGAGGGGATAGCAATTCCCTGCAGTAGCTATTTATAGCGCCTGCTCCATTCGCAAGAAAAAAAAAGTACCGCGAGTGTTCCATTCGCCAAATCACTTCCTTTCGTATAAACAATACCTTTACCCATTCAGCCAAGCTGCCCATTAAATCTTGTATGTTTTGGTCATCAATTTTTTTATGTTTACATGCCGGTATCATAAAACAAAACACAAACAGCAGTTTCTTGCTTTTTATTTTTTTGGGACAACAAAATTTTGATTAAATAGGCCTATCCAACCAAAAATATGGATCAATCAAACAATCAAAACATATAGCAGCTTTTCACTCATTTCTAAATCTGAAATTGATTAGGCTAATTTTAGTCCATTTTGAAATAATGACCTCAGACCTGATGACCACGATAATTTCATTACGACACTTTTTTAAAGTAATTTTTGGTAAACTTGTAGTGTCACTACTTTTATACAGTAATTTGCCCACTACCAGACTACTGGGTACCAGTAAGTCTGCACTCTGCAATCACGAAATTCTGACTAAGTACCATACGTCCCGTTACGGTAATAGCCTACTGTCACTGTCAGACTGTACACTGGTACACTAGGCCTATCGTACACTACACTAGGCCTATGGTACACTAGGCCTGCTCTTCTGCTGCATCCACAGTGTGCATCTTCATGTGCGCTGAACAATAAACTTACTTACTTACTTAGGCTACTTACTATCAATCAAATATTATTCTAACGTTTTTTTCAACAGTAGGCCAAAGCTAAGTCTCCACTTTTCTTTATACTCTGGATTTCTAGTACATACTCAAATAAACCGGCGCTAAGCCTAAACACAGCAGATGATAAAGGTAGGCCTAGGAGTCAATCACCATCAAAAGCGATAAAAGGTGAAAAACCAATTTTGTTTACCTGAAAAAAAAATTATTTCAAGCGGTTTTAAAAAATTAAGAGTTGCCAATCAAAAAAATAATTTTTTTTCACGGCTGTGAGGTAGCACTTACCTCACGTATCTGCTATCCCACTAGGCTAGTGTTTCATCAGCATCTGAATTCACACGTAGCCTATCCTGGCATCCCACCCGAACCTTCAAACCACACACGAGGGCAATTTCTACACTTGCCATCGTACCCTCTTCTCAGATTACTCTGATCTAAGTCTGACAACAAGGTCACCAGAAAGAGGATTCTCGACCAGTATCACACTGGCACTTCACTTAGCTCAACCGCATTGCGCTAGCATCACTAAGCATGGACACCATATATGACATCACATTAGCAATTTACCACAATAGTACGCTATATGCATATTTCAAACTTGTTTGTTATCATGTTATCATCAGGCGTACATAACTGTGTAAATGCCTACTAAAAATTTTGAACCCCAAAAGCCAAAATTAACCTACTTGTCGATAACCGGTAAAGCAAATTGCTATATACAACGCCAGTCAACACCCATACGAATAAATTTTCATTCACTTGTATGTGCTTTGAAAATTCAGAAGTTACATAGCAGACTTAAAAAATAATTTAAAGTCTGCTATGTAACTTCTGAAAAAAATAATGTAAAGATAAATCAGAAAAAAAATTAATTTAAACTGATGGTGATGAGACGAATCCTTAAACATTGTTTGGGGGTGCTACCCCCCCGTAGTTCTCCTCCGAAACCCCCTCAATTTGGACCCCAAATATCAACTTTTTTTAATCGTTCAAGCTAGGAATCTAATTTTTTCTCTCAGTTGATATTTAAAAGAGAAATATTTTGACATAATTTGAAGGTGCCGCTAACCCCTATAAATCCCTGATTAAAGGACCCCCAAAATCAATTTTTTCTACTGTTCAAGCTAGGAAGCTAATTTTTTTGTTCTCTTTGATTTTTAAAAGATAAATATTTTGATATAGCTTGGGTGTGCCATCCACTGGAAACCCCCAAACTGGACCCCCCAAAAATCAATTTTTTGAATGTCTTGAGCGAGAGAGCATATTGTTTTTGATATTAATAAATGGCTAAGAGAAAAACGTTTTGACATAATGAAAGCATACTCCCTCAGGAACACTCTAAAAATTAATTTTAAACGACTTTTAGAAAGCTAATTGGTTTTGATATCAGTTCTTTAGTATTTTTTTTTGTAATAAATATTTTGACATGGTTTAGAGGTGACACCCCTCTCCGCGAACCCCCTAAATAGATTTCAACAATCTTTGTTTTTTGAGCTCAAACAGTTTTTTTTTTTTGATAACAGGAGATGTTTAAGAAATATGATTAGTCGTCTGTCCGAGATAAAAGTTTAGAATTGCACGTAAAAAATAAATCTGGGATCAACTTACAGTGTAGAGCAGCAGAGGTGGAGTCCTCGAGGACACATTTTGAAGTCCTTAGCCTTGGTCTCAAAGGTCAAGCCTTTAGCCTTGGTTTCAAAGCCTACAAATCCTTGAAAATGCCTTGTCCTCGGCCGAGGACCGCACTACCGTGTTTTTTGATTTGGTAAAAATGGGCTAAGGTCATGGCCTTTTTTTTTTTTTTATCTGAAATTTCACGAAACATTTTCGATTTTCTGCGCAAAGATCTTTTTTTTTTGGTGATTGCCTGAAATTTTGCAAAAAATTTGCGATTTTTGGGCGAAGACCTTTTTTTTGGAGAAAACTTTCGCGTTGTATCTTTGGTCCTTGGCCTTGAGCATTCCTGTCCTTGGCCTCGTGAGGGTCTGTTCTTGGAAAGTCAGTCCTTTGCCTCGGATTTTTTTGTGTCCTTGGCCTTCGCCTCGGATTTTTTTGTGTTTTTGGCCTTCGCCTCGATTCTTTTGTCCTCGCTCCACCTCTGGTTTAAATATGCATATTAAACGTACTAACGTACCATCACGTTTGAAAGCGTTATACGAATTGAACAGCTCGAAACTTGACAAGACTGATGTTCATGAATTTTATTTCAAAATATATAAGCGGTTAAACCTCTTTTGAAGCGAGTAAAACGAGCACTTTGGAAAAACCTTAGCAATTTGTTGCCTGGGTACCGTAGGCTACAAGCATAAGTACGATACGTTTAGAGCGTACCATCCGATGAAAATTACGCATAGATATGGATACAAAAATTGTTTTTGTTACGTCATATTAATTCGGTACGATAAATTCTTAATGCACACTTTGTTCAAATTTTGAACGTACCATACCGCATTGCCATCCTTGGTGCTGATGGTGGAAGCTTTAAACGACAAATTTTACTCATTGATAAAATTTGCAGGCAAAATGATTTTTTTCTTCGGCAATTCAAAACACACGCTGTGAGACAAAACATGTAGAGCGATTGTCGTTTTATTTGTTTTGAAGTAAGCACGTTTTAGGTTATAGGTAAATCAAATCAAATCTTTCATTATACTCGCTGTAGCACGCCGAGGCGTGTAACGAGCTTGCGGGGCCCATCTCCGCGTCATTGCTCTCGGGCACCATAGCTCCTTTCGAAGAAATGTCGCAGCGGTGGCGAACCGTTGGCAACACTGTGTTCCATTTGACCGAACCTCAGACCTCCCGATCCAGAGACGAACGCGTTATCACTGGCTAGTAGGTTATGCTAATGTAAATGAATCGTCAATGGTCAGAGGTGGACACTTCCGCACTTACTACTTTACTTGCAAAAGTGGTTGCGCCGCAATTATTTTTAAACGGTTGAGGTGACGCTTTCGCCCAAAGTGACCTATTTTAGCAATTTTGAGCGCAATCCAAATACAATTAGGAATGATTGTTTTTCAAACAATTGTGAATAAAGTTTTCAAAACACATTGACGAGGTAAGTTTATAAAAGCTTTGTTATGGGAAACTGCATTCGTCTACTACTTGCAAAACTTGGATTTGATTTACAGCAGAGGTCTTCTTTCGCCGAAACTTTTTCTTTAAAATATTTTGTCAATTTTCAAAAAAATTTTCAAATTTTAAATATTCCAATTGAGTATTTCAACAAATGATTGTAAAGTCAAATTTTAAACCGAAAAATTATTTTTGTGATTATCTTTTCAAAAATACGCCACTAGTTCCTAAAAAACCTTAAATTTTGCTTTGGACAAAATTTAATGCGCTACTCTATGGGGTGCCATGTGTAAAATTATTTTTCAAAAAAGTCTACTGTTTTTTAGGCATATTTAAGACAAAGATTTTCTGATATAAGAAATTGGAATTCCTATTTATTAAATAAGAAAATTCCAATTCCAATATAATAAATAAGGATTTTTTTGATTAAAAGTTATCTTATTTATTAAACAAGAATTCGTATTTGATATTGGAATTCTTATTTATTATATTGGAATTCTTATTTATTATATTGGAATTCTTATTTATTATATTGGAATTCTTATTTATTATATTGGAATTCTTATTTATTACATTGGAATTCTTATTTATTATATCGGAATTCCTCTTCATTAAATAAGAAAATTTTTCTTTTTTTGAACGAGAATTATAGCAGAATACGCAAGAAAATTATGCAAGACACTTTCTGATTTAACTTTCCGATTTAACTTTCCAATTTAACTTTTCGATTTAACTTTCCAATTTAACTTTCCGATTTAACTTTCCAATTTAACTTTCCGATTTAACTTTCCAATTTAACTTTCCAATATAACTTTTTGCTTGGCAACACTGAATGAAATTGGCGGGAACTTGTTTTGGAAGTTTTTCGCTAAACCAGTGGTCAAGGCTCCTGAGAGTTTTGTGATGTGATCATATGAGTGGTGACTTGTGTTAAAAAAGGCAAAGAGAAATTGAAGTAAGATTTTTTGCTTGGCAACACTCAATTTCATTCAGTGTTGCCAAGCAAAAAGTTATATCGGAAAGTTAAATTGGAAAGTTAAATCGGAAAGTTAAATTGGAAAGTTAAATCAGAAAGTTAAATTGGAAAGTTAAATCGGAAAGTTAAATCAGAAAGTGTCTTGCATAATTTTCTTGCGTATTCTGCTATAATTCTCGTTCAAAAAAAGAAAAATTTTCTTATTTAATGAAGAGGAATTCCAATATAATAAATAAGAATTCCAATATAATAAATAAGAATTCCAATATAATAAATAAGAATTCCAATATAATAAATAAGAATTCCAATATAATAAATAAGAATTCCAATATAATAAATAAGAATTCCAATATAATAAATAAGAATTCCAATATCAAATACGAATTCTTGTTTAATAAATAAGATAACTTTTAATCAAAAAAATCCTTATTTATTATATTGGAATTGGAATTTTCTTATTTAATAAATAGGAATTCCAATTTCTTATATCAGAAAATCTTCGTCTTAAATATGCCTAAAAAACAGTAGACTTTTTTGAAAAATAATTTTGCACATGGCACCCCATACTACTCGCCTTATCGCAATTCAAAAATAAGAAACAGCAAAACCATTAATCACATTTTTTTGCAAGACCGGGAGAAAACTTGAAAGATACTGCTAACAAGAGTGACAGCATCGATAGCTCTTAATCTATACTTAGCTTGCTCAATTTCTTCAAACAAACAACATGATGATTTTTTAAGCATGCTGTATTCGTCAGAGAATGATGCTAATGGCTCCAGGAGTAGGCCTACAAATGCTTCGAGGCTAAAGTAACCGATTTCCTTGATGGGCCATTAGAAAAAATAAGGACTTTGAAGCCGTTCGATTGCCACCACATGAAGACTTTATTAGGGTAATTTAAGACGTCGATTCCTTAATTTAAGTGCAGGTGTTGATTGTCATTTTTCACTTAGTAAAGACGTTCTTCGCCCAAAGCGAGCGGGTTAAGCGATGCGCATTTTCAAATGATTGTATTTTTGAGAGGAAATCTTTTTTTGTTTACTAGTTAGTGGCGTACATAATTTGTTTTGAATGCCCTATTGGTTTTGTAACGTAGCCTAGTGCAGTTTGAGCAGTGAGTCAATTAAGGTGGATTTACGCAATATCTGTTTTTCATTTGGTTTTGTCAGTTTTTCCCACATATTTTAATTGCTTCTCCATGAAAAAATGTGCGCTTTTTTCGTCCGCATTTTTGCAAGCCCACACCCGCACTTAATGGACTGGAGCGTAATAATAAAAACTTTGCTCAAAAATTTTGCGTATGAACGGTGAAAGCGATATTTTAAAATAGGGCTGTTCCCCTTATTTATAAAAAAAATTTTTTGGAAAACTTTTGTCCAAAATGTAACAGTCTGGTTAAAGAGAATTAGGATGTATTATAAAAATGCTGAAGAAAAGGAACATATTTTTTCTGTTTTTCATGAAGAAGTAAAGGTGGATTTGCACAGTATCCGTTTTTCGTCCGCTTTTGTCCATTTTTGTACGTTTTTTCTTCTCCATGAAAAAATATGTTCTTTGTTCGCATTTTTATGTCCATATCCGCACTAAAAAGACAGCTACATATAAATAAAACTTTCGTCTAAAAATTTGGTGTGTGAACTTTGAGAGTAATATTTCAAAATAGAGCTGCATCCATTTTCAAGAAATTTTTTTGGAAAACTTTTGTTCAGTGTGTGAATGTTTGGTTAGTGCTAACATGGACATATAAAAATGCGGACGAAAAAGAACATACTTTTTCGTGAAGAAGAAAAAAACGTACATAAACGGACAAAAGCGGACGAAAAACGGATACTGTATAAATCTACCTTTAAACTTCAAAACATCACATTCGCGAGTGCGCTTGTGGTTGCACTTGCCTCGTAATTATTATTTGGGACTTGCGGAAACGCTTGCGGCGCAAGAATTGTAGAGTAGTCGCAAGTGCGCTTGGTGCGCAACTTTTATGACTTGCGATGCCCGCCTTTGGATATGGTATGCAAAATTAATACAACTCTTTGCGATTAGGTGATATTTTTTCAGACGTTATGTTCAAAATTGCTTGATTTTTTCCTACATAAACCAAATGGATCCCCAAGTGCTGTTTTTTAAAGGCTTAAAGAGATACCCCTCAAGATAGGTTTAATCGAAGAAATGAGAACTACTTGAGGTAATAAACAGGTGTCATGAACCTTTTCCCACAATTCCCCTTATTCGCAAAACTGCATTTTAATCCGTTTGACTCAGAACCATGCATTTCGCAATTTTGTGACATCACAAAAGGCATAATTTTGCAAAAATTCTCGCAGAAAAACAAACGCGATTACCAACTGGTAGAAGTAAGTAGTCTATAGATAACCGCATCTGAAAATTTGGCTACTACTACTGGAAGCTTTAGATTTAAGGTACCAGTGCCGATCTACAATACGCCTTTTGTGATGTCACAAAATTGCCAAATGCAGGGTTGTTAATGATACGGAGTCGAACGGATTAAATTCCAGTTTTGCGAATAAGGGGAATTGGGGAAAAAGGTTTTGGGCACCTAGTTATTGCCTCTAGTATTAGTTCTCATTTCTTCAATAAAACCGATTTCGAGCAGTATCTCTTTAAGCTAGTGAGCAAAATATTTTTAACGTTAAGAAGTATTTAACTTGAATAAGTTGTTTTTTCAATATTATCAACAGAGGTGGAGTACTCGAAGACGTTCTCAAGGACTCGTTTTGAAGTCCTTGGACTTGGTCTCGAAGGTCAAGTCCTTGGCCTCGAAGCCTACAAGTCCTCGAAAATGCCCAGTCGTCGGTTGAGGACAGCACTATTAGTTGATTTGTTAAAAATGGGCTAAAGTCATGACCTTTTTTTTCTTCGCCTGAAATTTCGCAAAAAATTTGCGAGTTTTTTGCGCGATGACTTTTTTTTTTCGGAGAACACTTGCGCGTTGTGTCCTTGGTTCTTGGCCTCGAGCAGGTTTGGAAATATCGATTAGTAACGGATAATCGATATTACATTCTTTGCTTTTCTGTTATCGATTATAGAAGACTTTGCTTTCAATTTTTTATATCGATTATCGCCTTTTCTGTGCTTTTTGCTTTGCTTACATGTTATCAATTGGTAGAATCTTTAAGCTTTACTTTTGTTTTTGTTGAATCTGTCTAAAAGATTACATTGTTTTGTTTCTCGTATGCTATGTTGCTCTCGTATACAACTATCCTAAAAGAGCATTTTTTTTCCCGCATTAGAGAACCGTGGTATTTTTTACTCCATTCCATAGCATGTTTCTACGAGGAGCTAGTCGTTCAAAACTTACGCAGGGAGCCGCACTAAAGGGTAACGGTACGTCGCTTGCGTAAGCGAAAAAGCTGCTGGCATGTAATTGCTATCCCTCAGGCTAGCATCGCTGCCCCAACCCTAACTGTAATGCAAGGTTTTGAATAAAAAAAAAGACTGTTCCGTGCATACCTTTTCCCATACCATATACTCCGTATTCTTCCATTCCACGCAATCGCGACCCCAGTGCGAATTGAATCCAGGTACGATGGTTGGAAGCTAAGCTCGATATCAACTACACTGTGCTGCTTGCAACAATGCAATGACAAAATGTCATATTTAAACCAAATGTATGAGAAAACGGTAATGGCACGTGCGTGAGTTTTGCATGACTAGATACTACTCATGTTTCTACGAGGAGCTAGTCGTTCAAAACTTATGTAGGGAGCCGCACTAAAGGGTAACGGTACGTTGCTTGCATAAGCAAAAAGAATGCTGCCACGTAATTGCTATCCCTCAGGTTAGCATCTCTGCCCCAACCCTAACTGTAATGCAAGGTTTTGAAGCAAAAAAGAGACTGTTCCGTGCATATCTTTTCCTATACCTTATACTCCGTATTCTTCCATTCCATGCAATCGCAACCCAAGTGCGAATCGATCCCGGGTGTAATGATTGGAAGCTGAGCACGATAAACGCCACACTACGCAGCTCACTACATTGCAATGACAAAATGTCGTATTTAAACCAAATGTATGAGAAAAAGGCAATGGTACGTGTATGAGTTTTGCATGACTAGCTTCTACTCATGTTTCTAGTCTAAACATTTGGTTTAAATACGACATTTTGTCATTGCATTATTGCAAGCTGCGTAGCGTAGTAGTTATCGTGCTCAGCTCCCAACCACCACACCTGGGTTCGATTCGCGCTTGGGTTGCGAATGCGTGGAATGAAAGAATACAGAGTATAGATGCAGTACGCAGAAACAGGGAAGGAAATACACAAATCTGTCGTTTTTGCTTCAAAACCTTGCATTACAGTTAGGGTTGGGGCAGCGATGCCAACCTGAGGGATAGCAATTACGTGGCAGCAGCTTTTTCTCTAACGAAAGCGACGTACCGTTACGATTAAGTGCGGCTCCCTGCGTAAGTTTTGAACGACTAGCTCCTCGTAAGTTTTGAACGACTAGTCTGTTTTGTCTTTTACACCAATAGGCTAAATGCTTGGTGTCCACGTGTGCTGCGTCAGTACGTACGGTTAGTTTTTCTACTCACAAGTTTCATTTAATGATCAATATAGCAAAATTTTAGTGCATCCTAATAAAAAATAGAATAAAAATTTGTGTTGGCATTTCGGCATCGATTATATATTAATCTTTATTCTTTGCTTTTTGTTTCTAATATCGACTATTGACAATTCTTTGCTTTTTGCGTGAATAATCCATATCGATTCGTCTTTTCTTTTAGTCAGCATCGACCTACAACTCTGACCTTCGAGAGGGTCTGTCTTCGGAAAGTCGGTCCTTGGCCTTGTCCTCGGATTTTTTGTGTCCTTGGCCTTATATTTTGAGACTGTTTGAAATTCCAAGCCCTTCTGGTGGTCCAGAAGAAAAGATTCTTCATTACTCTCAAAGCGGGAAAGCGAAAACCAGAGCAAACAAAGTGAGAGGGCACTAGCCAAAAGTAGAGGGGCACCAAAATAGACTGAACTTTTGCACATGAAGACTGATCTTCAGATCTTGCACAGCTACAAATTATGCGCAAGTTTAAAAATTACAGTATGTTTTCATGTTTAAAAAAACAGAGACCTATTGGGCCAAAAGCGTTTCTAATCTCGCTTCTTCTGCGGCCCATAATTGCTTAAAAAATTTATCTGCAGCAATGAATGCTACCAGAAGCACAACCAAGATTTTGCTAAAATGGGTAAACCAAAAGTAAATATTTTTTGCTCAAAAGTTGTCTGATTTAAGCCCCGTGCTGAACAAATTGATGCAACTCAAGCGTGCCACAAAGAGGGGCTCTTGGCGATTTTTGTAATTATGCAGCAAAAAATAGTAATTTGAACGTCTTTTTAATCACATTTCGCACTTTTTGAAGCCATATTTGCTAAGATTCAAAACTTCTTTGAAAGAATTACCAGAGGTGGAGTCGAGGACACAAGGCTCGAGGCCAAAGCCAAGGACACAAAAAAAATCCGAGGCCAAGGCCAAGGACAGCCTTTCCGAGGACAGACACTCTCGAGGCCAAGGACACAAGCGCAAGTGCTCTCCAAAAAAAAAAAAAAAGGTCTTCACAAAAAATTTTCAGGCCATTTCAAAAAAAAAAAGGTCTTCACAAAAATTTTTCAAGCGATCTCCTCAAAAACTAGTGCTGTCCTCTAGCCGAGGACAGGCCAATTTTCAAGGACTTGACCTTCGAGGCCAAGGCCAAGGACTTCAAAATCTGTCCTCGAGGACTCCACCTCTGAGAATTACATTGCCTAGCCCCTTCACTGCACAGAGTTGTAAACGGGCCTACTAGTTCAGACCCGAACCCAAAAGAATAAGCCCGAACCCGGCCCGAACCCGAAAACTAATTTAAAGCCCAAATCATGCCTGAAAAAACCCGAAAGCTAAGTTAGGTCTGAGAAATTTAGCAATGTTGCCAAGTTTTTCTGATTATATTTTTGTGCACCTAAAACAAAAAGCACGTCTCAGGCCCGAATTAAGCCCGAAATTTTTGTCAACTTTAGGCCCGAACCCGGCCCGAAAAGCCCTGCCCGACTTACAACTCTGTCACTGCATTCAGCCTCCCTTCCCCTTACTTTAGATCAAGTCTAAAATGCGTTTAACGCTCGTATTTTGGGATTAAACTTTTTGTAAATAACTTGGCTAAGGGGGCTAAAGCCCCTTAACCCTGGTTGCGACGCTAAATGAGACCGAAAAATTTTTAATGTGCTCTAAAAATCAAAAAGAGCAAGTTTTTGAAAAATGTTTCCACGTATTGTTTTATATCAAAATCACTAACAAAGTAACGGTAGCGATTCTGCAGGCTTACATCTCTCCTCCGCAACAAATACGTAAAGGCATGTTAAGAAGACGGATTATTGCCATAGGTGGGCAAGTTAACGCAAAACGTTAGCTTCGTTAACCACTCGTCCGTTAACAAACTTCACACCTCCGTTAACGTTAATCCGTTATTTTCAGCTTTAATTAACGGAAGTTAATAAAGTCCGTTAATTCGTTAACATTTTGCGTGTAATTTACATTTCGTTTTATTCACTCGCTTCTAGAACACGTATTGACGCTGTTGAGCTGATTGTAAAGGAAATATTTAATGCTATGGTGGTCTTTTTGTGTTTCGAAAGTTACATTTTACAGTCTAATCTGATTTCAAGATAAAAATAAGTTCATATGCACAACGAAGCTGCGATCGAAAAGTCTTTGGAAATTGTGAACAGCGATAATTAATAGACCTATGAGGCTGCAGCTTATTATTAGTCACAAAAAAACTCCTTTCTTGAATGAATGGTGCAAGATATTAACGATAAAAACCTTAACGGAAGTTAACAGAATTTAACGGAAGTTACTTAAGTCCGTTAACAGCACTTAACGGAAGTTAATTTAGTCCGTTAAGATGAAAAAACTTTTTAACGGATTAACGAGTTAATGAAAAAGTTAACTTCGTTATTAACGGATTAACGATTAACGGACTTGTGCCCACCTATGATTATTGCGTCACATCGATTTATGTGCCATACGTAAAAGCAGTAATGTTGATAGCCAGCAATTTCACAAAGAGAAAAATATGTCAAACGAGAATTATGTTTGAACGTAATTAGTTCTTTTTCTATCATTATCAGTTGTCTTGTCGTTACGTGACGTTCCAAAAACAATATTTTGTGAAAACCGAAATGAGGGGCACAAGCAGCGGTTAGGGGAGGCACGCTCCCCTGGCCGCCCGTAGCGACGGCTCTGATCTTCATGCGCCGGTAGTTCACTGCTGGGCTTGCTTCCCAGCTCCCTTCTAGTTTTTAAAGAGATACTGTTCCAAATCGGTTTTATTGAAGAAATGAGAACTACTTAAGGTAATAAAGAGGTGTACCAAGCTTTTTCCACAATTCCCCATATTCGCAAAAACCATATATGGGCACAAGTCCGTTAATCGTTAATCCGTTGATAACGATGCTAACTTTTTCATTAACTCGTTAATTCGTTAAAAAGTTTTTTCTTGTTAACGGACTAAATTAACTTTCGTTAAGTTCTGTTAACGGACTAAAGTAACTTCCATTAAGCTCGGTAAACTTCCGTTAAGGTTTTTATCGTTAATTTCTTGCACCATTCGTTCATCGTACCGGTACAAACCAGTTTGCACTGGTAGCACTTGTTGCGTATTAGCACGAGTTTTATAAAAGAAAGCAAAGAAAAGAGCTCTTTTTTGTGACAAATAATAAGCTGCAGCCTCAGAGGTCTATTAAATATCGCTGTTTACAATTTCCAAACATTTTCCGTTCTCAGCTTCGTCAGTGCATTTGAACTTATTTCTATCTTGAAATTAGATTAGACTGTCAAATATAACTTCGAAAACACAAAAAGACCACCATAGCAATAAATATTTCCTTACAATCAGCTCAACAGCGTCAATACGTGTTCTAGAAGCGACTGAATAAAAACAAATGTACAGTACATTACACGCAAAATGTTAACGAATTAACGGACTTCATTAACTTCCGTTAATTAAAGCTGAAAATAATGGATTAACGTCAACGGAGGAGTAAAGTTTGTTTACAGACTAGTGGTTAACGAAGCTAACGTTTTGCATTAACTTGCTCACTTGTGGCAAAAACACAAATTAATCCGTTTGATTCAGTGCTATTGGCAACCCTGCATTTGGCAATTTTGTGACATCACAAAAGCCAAATCTTGCAAAGATTTTTGCAAACTAAGAAACACGATTACCAACTCGTAGCAGTGTGAAATGTTAACATTTTTCGTAAAGATTTGCTAGGGTTATCAGCATGTACCTACGAAGCCACAGCCTTGACAGCTGCAGTAGTACTTGTCATCAGTCATTTGGAACGGTTTTGACGCACTGTCTTCCGTTCGGTGAGGCAGTATTCGGAAAGCGTTTCTCCCTTGTCTGAAGGAAAAACGAATTGCGATTATCTTACGATTTCTTGGCCGAAAAGAATCAAAATTGGTGCGAAAAAATCCCAAAAAATTGCCAAAGTTGTTTCACCATAGTTACACCTTGGCCGTAAGAATTTTCGATTGAAAACGTCCTGGATGCCCTTTTCACGCTTAAAAATAACAAAAAATTTGCCCACCATAATTTTTAGAAAAATTGTGTCCTTGGTCCTTGGCCTTGGCCCCGACCATTTCTGTCCTTGGCCTCAAGAGGGCAAGTACACTAATACGGTATACAGGGGTGCAAATCTTTGTGGAGCATTGGGGGGATAATTTGCAATTTTACCCCAATTTTGCCTTATTTTCAACATTGGGGGGATGCACCCCGACCACGATTTTTTCAGGTGAGCAAATTAAGTAAAGACAAAAAAACAAACTTTTTTTCCCCAAACTTAGGTGAAGTCCAAAAAAAAGATCTTCACCAAGAACGGAACACTTTTTTCCCCGAATTCAAGTGGAGACCTGCACTCGGATGCACACCGGAATCAAATTATTGGAGGAGATGCAGATGATGACCATACTCAAATTATTGGGGATGATACAGTCAAATCATTGGGAGGGATATATCCCTCCCGGGTTACGGCACTCCTGACGATATACAGTAGGATCACTTCAAGCCAATTGCATTGTTAAAATATCCAGCATTTTTTTGCATGTGCTGCGTCGTAAAAACTTTTTTGGGTGAGTCATGAAAAATTAAGTTTTCCAATTTTTGTGGATGATTTTAGTATTGCATATTTTTATAAAAAACTTTGGGGTGTTTTGTTTGAATAAATAGACTTGGGCTTGACAAAAACGCAGTAAGCGAGCAAACTGTTACATTTGTGCTTTCTCGATTCTTAGAAATCGGCTCAAAGCATGATCGAAGATGTCAGGAGCTCACTATGACGTCATAATGCTTGTTAGAAATATGCTAATTTCAAGTGTTTTAGCCCAATCATTGATCTTAAATCAAAGCAAGGTCTTCTTAGCTGCTCAAGGTTTTCTATCGAAGTAGAGGATTGGCGTGACGCTTTTGTGACGTCATAATGCATTTACAAATTGTTTAATTTTCTATTCATGCTTGCTATTGGACAGCCTAATTTAACCTAATGCCAGTATTGAATAAATGTAAGATAGCCAAAAGACAGAGGAGTCTTCGAGGCCGTCCTGGCCTCGAGGACGTCCTCGAGGACACATCTTGAAGTCCTTGGCCTTGGCCAAGAAGCCTCAAGTCCTTGGCCTTGGCCTCGAAGCGTTAGGTCCTCGAAAATTGCACTGTCCTCGGCTCGAGGACAGCACTATTTTTTGAACCGTTGAAATTTTGTTGGAAAACGCCAGAAACCTCGCGGAAAATTTGCAAATACCTTTTTAGCTTTCCGCAATTGGAGCATAAACTTGGCCAAGTGGGCCTCCCCCCAATTGAAATTTCACGAATGACAAAAATGTGACAAAAAAGCCTATTGTTTCTTCAGTTTCAGTTTCTTTTTAGCATTTTTCACTTACACCAGTCGCGAACAACAATATTGAAGACCAGTTGCCCCGCGACCCCCTCAAATCAATTTTTGCCAGCCAATTTAAACGTAAACCTGGAAGAAATGCATAGTTTTCGTCCTAAAAGTTGCTATCTCAGGATAACATCTAGCCTTTTTATGAACGCAATGCATTAACCAAGGCCGGATTTACCACAATATGGCGCAGTACCACCTAGGGGCCTTGCGCTCAAATCTTAAGACTTTTTATGGTCTTCACCTACATTTGGCAGAAAGATGTTGCGAAAATCTCCGAAGTGCCAGGGGCCCAGCGCGATGTAAATCCGGCCCGGCAATAACATGGTTAGTAAGCGTAACCATCTATTGTACTATTTTTCAATAACAATTCATTAATTCACCTCTACCTCGCCAGTTTTAACGCACAAAATACTTTTTAAAAAAATTAGCCGTGGAAAATGCTGATTGAGCAAATCGTTGAAGTTCAATTGAGAGGGCCTGGACTCCCTGGCCTAACATGCACTTCTACAGTATAACTGGTTATTTTCATGACAAAACAAAAATCTCTAAGAAAAATCTTCGAGTGGGTTTTTATTTACTGCTAAAATGTTGCACGAGACAATGCACCTTATTTCCCCCTACCTGGACCAAATCACGTACAATTAAACTTTAACTCCAAAATGCAAGATGTTAAACGTGTTTTGGACTTAAATTGCAGCTAGAAGGAGGATTAAACAATTTAATTTTTTTAATTGGCTTTCAAATGTCAAAAATCTAGTGCTTTCAAATGGCTTTAAACATGTGCGAAATGTGATTCAATGGCATTAAAATAGCTTTTTTTTCAAAAAAATTACAAAAAATCGCCCAGCAGCTGAGGGCTTCGCTTCCAGACCCCCAAAGCCTCCGGCTGCTGGGGGCCCCGCCCCCAGACCCCCCGTCTGTGATACGTTTAAGTTACACTGGCTTTCTCAAAACGTCTCCAAAGTTACGTATTTGCACTTTTCAACTATATTAGTTTAAGCCCTCTCCGTTTGCAAAATCCTGGTTAAGCGCCATTAGGCAAATTTTTGATGACGTCATTGCTTGTGATTTGTGGTTTAGGCCTCCCCAATTAAAAATTCTGGATACGCCTATAAATTGGAGATAGCCTGAAAAAATTTTTTGAAGACCTTTTTTTTTTGGAGAGCACTTGCGGCTCTGTCCTTGGTTCTTGGCTTTGGCCTCGAGCATTCCTGTCCTTGGCCTCGGAAAGGCTGTCCTTGGCCTTGGCCTCGATCCTAGTGTCCTCGACTCCACCTCTGCCAAAAGAAATAAATCGGATCGAGTGAAGGATGTATTCGGGAGACCACTATGACATCATAAAGCTGTTACAAACTTGCCAATGTCAATTGATTTGACTGCAACATTAACCATCATATAGTACGAGGATTTGGTTTGCAGCTAAATTTTATAGGGAGTAAAGAGGGTCGTGATCGACGCTCTCGTGTGTGACGTCATAACCCATTTAAGTTTTGTTTCAATTTCCTATTCAAGCTTGCCGCAGAACAGTCCCCCTCCAAGCTAATATAAGCGTAGATTAAATTCAAGATAGTAATCGAAATGTGTACTCGGGAGACCATTACGACGTCATAAAGCTGTCACAAACTTGCGAGTTTCAACTGATTTGACTGCAATTATCCATCATAAATCATAACAAGGTTTTGCTTGCAGGTTGCAGTTGATTTCATATCAAGTAGAAGTGGTCAAGATCGATGCATTTGTGTGTGATGTCATAATGCATCTACGTTTAGTCATAATAATTGGAACGACCAACGCTCGCGTCGCGTGTTCCTTTGTTTTTACTCGGCCATTTTCAAACTAATAAGTGTGAGATTTTAGACTTTTGCTTATAACTCGAGAACGGTAAGGTCTAGCTGCATGAAATTTTGACAGCAGTTGAGATTATTAATTTGCATGTTTGTATGAAATTTCGAGGCAATAGGTCGCGTGACTTTGGTTTTTAGAATCCAAAAACCGCCCTGCAAGTTTGGCATAAAAAGCGGTCTCATTCAAAAACGGCTAAAGTACGGCAAAAAATATTTCACACGGTTATATGTCTTAAGATACCTTATAATCCCAACCAATGCACTTTTGGCTGCGATGAGGTTTTTTCCTTTTTTTTCTTTTGTAATTCTTGCACACTCTTCTTCTAAACCACAAAACATCAAAATCTAATTGGAACAACCGACGCTCGCGTTGCGTGTTCCTTTGTTTTTACTCGGCCATTTTCCAACTAACGAGTGCGAAATTTCAGACTTTTGCTTATAACTCGAGAACGGTGGGGTCTAGGTGCATGAAATTTTGACAGCAGTTTGAGATCAATGAGTTGCATGTTTGTATCAAATTTCGAGGTAACAGGTCACGTGACTTTAGTTTTAGAACCCGAAAACCGCCCAGCAAGTTGGGCGTAAAAAGCGGTCTCAGTCAAAAACGGCTTAAGTACGGCAAAAAATATTTCATATGGTTTGTATGTCTTAAGATACCCTTTCATCCCAACCAACCCACTTTTGGCCGCGATGAGGTTTATTTCCTTTTTTTTCTTCCTAATTTTTGTACGCTCTTCTCCTAAACCACAAAACAACGAAATCTAATTTTTGTGTAAAGTTGTTGAGCTGCAAACGCAATTTTTTCTCCCGAAATTTTTTGGGGCAACTCTATCGGGAACCACCCCAAAAAAATCCATTTTTTGAACGGCTTAAACTAGGATGCCAGTCTGTTTTGATATCAGTAGATATTTAACAGACAAATATTTTGACATAGTTTGGCGGTGCCACATCCCCGGGGACTCCCCCAAATGGACCCCCAAAAATCAATGTTTTGAACGGCTCAAGCTAGGGTGCCAGTGTTTTATGATATCAGTAGATATTTAACAGACAAATACTTTGACATATTTTTGGGGGTGCAACCCCCCTCAGGGACCCCCCAAACGGACCCCCCAAAAATCAATTTTTTGAATGGTTCAACTTAGGGCGCCAGTTTGTTTTCATATCAGCAGATACTTATCAGACAAATATTTCGAAATAGTTTGAGGGTGCCACCCACCCAGGGACCCCCAAATGAACCCCCCAAAAAATCAATCTTTTGAACGGCTTAACTTAAAGTGCCAGTGTTTCATGATATCAGTAGATATTTAACAGACAAACATTTTGACATAGTTTGGGGGTGTAACCCCCCCGGGCCCCCCTCCCCAAATGGATCCCCCAAAAATTCGTTTTTGAACGGCTCAACTTAGGGTGCCAGTTTATTTTGATATCAGGAGATATTTAACAGACAAGCATTTTGACATAGTTTGGAGGTGCCACCCCCCCAAATGGCCCTCTCAAAAATCAATTTTTTCTATTGCTCAACTTAGGGTGTCAGATTGTTTTGATATCAGCAGATATTTAACAGACAAATATTTTGGCATAGTTTGGGAGTGCCACCCCTCCCCCCCGGGAACCCCCCAAAATCGATTTTTTGAATGGCCACACTAGGGTTCTATTGTTTTAAGATATAAGCAGATATTTAAGTCAAATATTTTGGCGTAGTTTGGGGGTGCCACCCCCCCGGGGACCCCCAAAATGGACCCCCAAAAATCAATTTATTGAACGGCCCAAGCTAGGGTGCCAGTGTTTTATGACATCAGGAGATACTTAACTGAAAAATATTCTGACTCTACTTTTTTGGAGGTTCGATAATGAGATCTTTTTAAATAAATGCTGATTTTACGGTAGACAAAAGTGTCACAGCTGGTAGATCTTTTGATGTCACAGCACTAGCTACGCATTGGTCGTTCACTGGGTTTGTTGGCAAACTTCCATCAAGTGAGTTATATGCTTGTACCAAATTTCGAGGTAACAGGTCACGTGACTTTGGTTTTAGAACCCGAAAACCGCCCAGCAAGTTGGGCGTAAAAAGCGGTCTCAGTCAAAAACGGCTTAAGAACGGCAAAAAATATTTCATATGGTTTGTATGTCTTAAGATACCCTTTCATCCCAACCAACCCACTTTTGGCCGCGATGAGGTTTATTTCCTTTTTTTTCTTCCTAATTTTTGTACGCTCTTCTTCTCCTAAACCACAAAACATCGAAATCTAATTTTTGTGTAAAGTTGTTGAGCTGCAAACGCAATTTTTTCTCCCGAAATTTTTTGGGGCAACTCCACAGGGAACCCCTCCGAAATCGGGCCCCAAAAAATCCATTTTTTGAATGGCTCAAGCTAAAGTGCTACTTTTTTTTGCTATCAGTAGATATTTAACAGACAAATATTTTGACATAGTTTGGGGGTGCCACATCCCCGGGGACTCCCCCAAATGGACCCCCAAAAGATTAGTGTTTTGAACAGCCAAAGCTAGGGTGCCAGTGTTTAATTATATCAGCAGATATTTAACAGACAAATATTTTGACGCACTTTGGGGATGCCACCCCGAATGGACCCCAAAAAATCAAATTTTTTGAACGGCTGAACTTAGGGTGCCAGTCTGTTTTGATATCAGTGGATATTTAACTGAAAAATATTTGACATAGTTTGGGGGTGCCACCCCCCCCCCCCCCGGACCCCCCAAATGGACCCCCAAAAACCAATTATTTGAATGGTTTAACTTAGGGTGCCAGTGTTTTGGTATCAGCAGATATTTAACAGACAAATATTTTGACATAGTTTGGGAATACCACTCCCCCCCCCCCCCCCGGTGACCCCCCAAATTGACCCCTCAAAAATCAATTTTCTCTGCTGCTCAACTTAGGGTGCCAGTGTTTTATGATATAAGCAGATATTTAACAAACAAATATTTTGGCGTAGTTTGGGAGTGACACACACCCTAGGGACCCCCAAATGGAGACCCAAAAATCAATGTTTTGAACGGCCCAAGCTAGGGTGCCAGTGTTTTATGATATCAGCAGATATTTAACTGACAAATATTTTGACTCTACTTTTCTGAAGGTTCCATAATCAGATGTTTTTGAATAATTGCTGATTTTACGGTAGACAAAAAGTACTTTTGAGCGTCACAGCATTAGCTACGCGTCGGTCGTTGACTGGGTTTGCTGGCAAACTCCCATCTAGTTCTTGTGTAAAGTTGTTGAGCTGCAACCGCAATTTTTTTCCCCGAACCTTTTTTTGGACAACTCCCCCGGAAACCCCCCAAAAATCAATGTTTTTAACTGCCCAAGCTAGGGCGCTAGTTTTTTTTGATATCAGCAGATACGTAACAGACAAATATTTTGTCATAGTTTGGGGGTGACTTCCTCCCGGGGACCTCCAGAATGGATCCCCCAAAGATCAATTTTTGAACGACTTAACTTAGGATACCAGTGTTTTTTGATATCAGCAGGTATTTAGCAGACAAGTATTTTGACATACTGTAGTTTGGGGTTACCGCACCCCCAGGGACCCCCAAAAATCAGTTTTTTGATCTGCTTAAACTAAGGTGCCAGTTTTTCATGATATCAGCAGATATTTAGCAGACAAATATTTTGACAGAGTTCAAATGGCTTAGGTTTGGATAGGATGCTGTTTTTTTTATGATCAGTCACAATGTTTTCAGTTAAATATATATATTAACAGTATTTGAAATTCCAAACCCTCTTTTTCCAGAAGATATTTCTCATTAATTTCTTAACGGAAATGCGAAAGTTTGTTTTTTTTGACAATCTCATTGTTTAACATGCGTCGGTCGTTCACTGATATTGCTTCTCATCAAGCTCCCATCTAGCTTGCATAAAGCTTGATCATAACTTATTATCATTTTAATTTGTATACAACAGTAATAAATAAATAATGTCATCTATCACTAAGTAGGATATCTAAATAAAGCTATCTATCACTGACCAGTAGGCTATAAAGTATAGGGTTACTACATTTGCAAAAGTAAAATT
The DNA here is from genome assembly GCA_963965965.1 of Trididemnum nubilum. Classification (NCBI taxonomy): domain Eukaryota; kingdom Metazoa; phylum Chordata; class Ascidiacea; order Aplousobranchia; family Didemnidae; genus Trididemnum; species Trididemnum nubilum. The sequence goes on along the minus strand of OZ014483.1, from coordinate 31,429,746 downwards.
CCGGACAGTGCATGCGTGCTTTTCATGAGACCAAACATATGCGCTCCCACATTTTGTCACATCGAAATTTGACCTATGAAATTGACAAAGCAACACACGTAGTCGCAGCCAGGATTTCTCATTGGGGGGGGGGGGGGGGGGAGGACCAAACCACAATTCACTTGCAATGACTTCACCAGAACTTTTAACAAGAGGAACTTTTTTGGGACAAAGATATCGTAAAGAGGAAGATTAGAAGCCAAGGCCTGGTTTTGGCACTTAACCAAGATTTTGCTAAAGGGAGAGGGTTTAAACCCAAAGTTAAATAGCAAAAATGTGTAAAGCAGGAGACGCATAAAGTAAACTTGTGTAACTTAATTGTATCCCAGACGGGGTATGGGGGCTATGAGCGACAGCCGCCGGAAGCTATGAGGGTCTGAGGGCGAGGCCCCCAGTCGCTGGACGATTTTTTGTAAGTTTTTGGAAAAAAAAAGCTATTTTAATGCCATTGGATCACATTTCGCACGTGTTTAGAGCCATTTGAAAAAACTAGATTTTTAACATATGAAAGTTAATTAAAAAATTAAATTGCTCAATCCTCCTTTTACTTACAATTTAAGTTCAAAACACGTTCAAGATCTTACATTTAGGTGCAAAATTTCGTGTTTTGGCCCAAGTAGAGGGAAGTAAGGGACATTGCCAACTGCAATATTTTAGCAGTAAATTATAATTCACTTGAAGATTTTCGTTAACGATTTTCGTTTTTTTCATGAAAATACGCAGTTTTAGGAGTATATGTACGGCCAAGGGGCTCATCCCACCCATTCAAACTCAATAATTTGTTCAATGATCATTTCCCCTAGTTATTTTTTTTAATGTATTTTTTCGCGTAAAAACTAGCGAGGTGGAAGAAATTGTTATTAAAAAATGTTACAATAGATAGTTAGACCTAGGCTTACTTATCAGTATGTTATTGCTCGGGTCAGATTTACATCGTGTGGGGCCCCTGGTATTTGGGGATTTTTGCAACATCATCCTCCCAAATGTAGGTGAAGACCAAACAAATGTCTTACCATCTGAGCGCAGGGCACTTGGTGCGGCGCCATATGGTAAATCCGGCCCTAGTTGTTGCATTACGTTCATAATGAAGGTTAGATGAAGGCCTGACGTTGTAAGTTTTAAGACAAAAACCCTTAATTTCACCCAGCTTATACATATAAAATGGTAGCCAAAATTGAATTTAGGGGGCTCGCGCACCCTAGTCGTCAATTTATTAACAATTGCTGTTGTACACGTCAGAGTTGTAAACGTGCCGACTAGTTCAGGCCCGAACCCGAAAATATAAGCTCGAACCTGGCCCGAAAACTAGTTTGAAGCCCAAATCATGTCCGAAAAAAAGCGAAAGTTAAAAGAGCATTCAGGACGTTAAAAATTTTTCTGCGAAATCATCGTGAAACAGCTTTGGCAATTTTTTAGAATTTTTTTGCACCAATTCTCTTCGGCCAAGAAATCGTAAGATATTCGAAATTATTTTTCCCCTTAGACTAAGGAGAAACGCTTTCCGAACATTACCAAACTGAAAGGACGTAAGTCAAAATCGTTCTAAATGACTGACTTCATTAGCAGCTGTGGAGAAAGTGGCTTCGTAGGTACCTGCTGATAACCGTAACAAACCAATACGAAAAATGCTGACGAAAATGCTTTGCACTGAAGTTTGCAATTTCCTATTTACGTGAAAAACTAACTGGCCTTATCTGATCTTTAGGCCTAAACCAATTCCGCAATAATCGCATAAAACTTACTGGCTCACTAAAAACTACAATCTTAGTCCAATATCTTGTCAGCTACGATGCTTCAGCCTTCAACAGGCAATGATTTTCTCGGATAGGCTATCTATAGTCAGCAATAGTCACAATCTGCAATAGGCTATAGGCTACTACGTCTAAAGCACCAAAGCCTTATCTTATTTCGACTACTTAGTTAGCACTTGGCGGACAGAGCAGACTCGGAAAGCATCTAATCTCTCTGAATTCAAACAGTAGTTGTTCCACTAATTTATTTCCTATATCTGCAGCACTCACTTAGTTCCAAGAAGCCTGGTACTTAGCAAGACTCAAAAATAGAAGTTACAACTTGATTTATTGCGCAATCTACTTGAAGCAAGATGGCCGAAGTTTGGATTCTAAGGGGAAAACGTGAAATTTTTTCTCTTAGACTTTCTTAACCGGATGAGTTGCAAGAATCGCAATGGGGTCATGTTGGTAAACATATTTTTTAAGATTTTTTCGCAATTTTTCAAAATTTGGGTTGAATGCCCTTTTAAAGGCGGTGAATCATGTAGCCAATTACGGTGATTTACAATAGCTAAAATTGAACTATAATTTTTGGTATTTTTTGTTTCGATTTTGGGGCAGCGGTTGCAAAGATATTCAACAAACACAAAAAGATATCTCGTGACAAAAAGTTTTTGGAAACTCTGAGTTTTGTTCTTCCGCCAAAACTACAGTAGGCCTAATAGTTTGGAGTAGAGATGGCGCGGATAACAAAAAAATGCATCCGCCTGCTGCACCGTGTCCGCAAGCTTTGTCCGCATGCTGCACCGCACCACATACAAACACAACTAAGTTCACGCTGCACTGCACCGCACCGCAAGTTGTGTATTCTTCAAATTTCTACAAACATCAAAAAAAAATTAGCTCTCTAGCTTATGACATAAAAAAATTGATTTTTGGGGCATCATTTTGGACGGATTCTAGAGGGGTGGCCCTTTCCACCCATGTCAAACTACTTGTTTTTTTAAACATTTGCTGGTAAAAGAAACTAATGCTTTAGCTTGAGCTAATCAAAATTGATTTTTGGGGGGTCTATTCGGGGGCCCCTGATGGGGGTGGTACCCCTAAAGTATGTCAAAATATTTGTTGCTTAAATATCTACTGGTATAAAAACAAACTATCACCCTAGCTTGAGCAATCAAAAAATTAATTTTAGGGTGCCCACAATGGGGGATTTTTGGAAGAGTGGCCCCAAAAACTTTTGGGAGACAAAATTGCGTTTGCAGCTTAGCAACTTTACACAAAAATTAGATTTCGATGTGTTGTGGTTTAGGAGAAGAAGAGCACACAAGATTTAGAAAGAAAAAAAAGAAAAATAAAACTCATCTTGGCCAATAGTGGGTTGGTAGGAATAAAAGGATATCTTAAGACATATAATAACCCTGTGAAATATTTTTTGCTCTATTTAGGCCGTTTTTCAATAAGACCACTTTTTATACTAAATTTTTGACGTGATTTTCGGGTCCTAAAACCGAAGTCATGTAACTCATTGCCTCAAAATTTGGCACAAACATATAACTTATCAATCTCAAACTGCTGTTAAAATTTCATACAGCTAGACCTCATTGTTCTCGAGTTATAAGTAAAAGTCTGAAACTTCGCACTCGTTAACTTTGAAAATCAGAGGTGGAGTCCTCTAGGACGTCCTTGGTTTCGAGGACGTCCTCGAAGACAGATTTTGAAGTCCTTGGCCTTGGCCTCGAAGGTCAAGTCCTTGGCCTTGGCCTCGAGGCCTCAAGTCCTCGAAAATTGGCCTGTTCTCGGCTCGAGGACAACACTATTTTTGAATTGTTAAAATTTTTTGGAGCGGTTGAAAAATTTTTTGAAAAAGGTTTTTTTTGTGGAGATCGCTTGAAAAATTTTTGTGAAGACCTTTTTTTTTGGAGAGCACTTGCGCTTGTGTCTTTGGTCCTTGGCC